>VZTR01000027.1:154785-175209 GCA_013400775.1 Chaetops frenatus | reverse complement strand
GCAAACAAATCAGAAGGAAGTCTCTCAGGCTGCAAAGCCCAACAGTTTCACCTGATCACACGTTATTAAAAGTTGGAGGTGCTAAAATGCGCTCCTACACAAGATGCAAATGCAGCCATGTGTTGCTCCTAAAGTGTACAGGGAATTGGATTAGATTCAGAATGGGAGCCTCAATAATCTGCTCAGCACCAGTGAAATGCAAAGGAGAGGTTTCGATGACTAAAAGAATGTTATTCCCTTGTGTTATGAAATTCCTTCTGTCATTCAGTATCTATACCTACTTACAAACAGAGAAATAGCTTTTGGATTAAATATAGAGTTTTATTAATGTCCTGGTATAGGAGATACAGATTTAAATTCCTGTCCTGCGGGATAAAAAATGAGGCTTGTGTATTGAAACCACCAAACTGCTGGGTGGTTTCTCACTCTCTTGCTGAAACCTTTCTGCCTTGTATTAATAATTGAATAGGCTTGAAACTGTCTTGCTACAGCCTTGCTATTAACAATGTCAATTAATCCAGTTCTTAATTCTTCCATCCCTCAGAAGATTTAATTGCTGGCATAAGGTGCAGCACTCAGTCTCCTCCATCTGAGGTGATTGCTGAACCCCCTTGACTGCTGGATAGATGCACATGTAACTTTGGCATTCCTCAAAGTACTACCTCCCTTTACATTTCAACTCTGCCACCAACTCTGTGCTAGGGTGCTTCTTATCTTGATTCCTGAGATCAGAGTACTTCTGAACCTGCCAATTCTGCTGATCTGTGTAAGGCAATTAAGTTAGAGGCATGTCATAGCTGAGAGATGCACTAAAAGGCATTTGCTGACATTACTTATCACATTCTGAATCCTGCTTCCAAGAAATGGGAGACAGATGATCTCAGCCACATCTGAAGTTGCCCTTCTCCACTCAGTTGCTTAGGTGGGATACAGGTTCATCTGAAAGGTGAGCCAGGTGAATGGTTACAGGACTGTCACTCTTTTGTTTTAATTCTGAATTACATTTTTTTAAACTTTCATGAAGTAATAGGATTTCTTTGATACTCGATTTTAAAAAGCACAACAGCTGTTAGGTAGTTAAATAACAGTTATAAGAAGAAAAGTATAAAACCTTCTTTTTTCTGCTATAACTATGAGGGGAAAAGCCTTTTAAATCTGCACTGAAAATCTTCAAAATATTTGAATAAATTATTTCTAAGAATAATTTCTAAGAATAATCTAGATAAATGTAACTTTAACTAAAGCAAGAGACATAGGTAACTTTCATCTTGTAGATTACTGAACATAAGTTTACCCTTTAAGACCCTGGAAGACAGAACTGGTGCAGACAGAGTTGTCCATCTGTTTTCTGTCTTAAGCTGAAATATCTGTAAAGAAATAACTTCATACTTTTAAATGTGAAAAGGGTTGTCAAGCTTATATATCCTGACCTGGGGAGGGGCAGAAATCTGCAGAAAACTTACTCTTTCTTCATGGAAATATTACAAAACTCTTAAGGATCTCCAAAACACAAACTCACAATAAATCTAATGAAACATATAACAAATATAAAATGCACCCACCATGTCCTTCCCTCAGGTCATTAAAGTACTTTCTGCAAATTATTCCTCAAATCCTTGGACTGAAGAATACAGAGATTTGTACAGTGAGATTTACAATGTGTTCATGTGAGATTTGCAATTCCTTCATCAAGCTTTGTGGAACTGACAGCGCTTAGCAGATTTGCGTCTTTTTTTTCCCCTCTCCCTTCAATTTCAACTAAACAGTAAAGAAAATTACCAAAAGTAGATTGATACAATAAGTTTCAATTTCTTCTCAAGAGAATCATGTTGCTTTATGTTTGGTATTCCCATCCAGAGACCTAGATTTTCCTCTTCTCTACTTCCTATGAAACATGGTAAGTAATGGATGCCCAACACTGAAAAAAGCATGGGAAAATATGTGTTTGCTCTTGGTATTGTAATTGTTTACCTTACAGTGGTGTTTTGGGGCCACCTTTGAGATGAAGGTCCCTTTTACTAGTTTATGTCATATAGTAGAAAATAATCCTCCCTTCAGAGCATTTACAATCTTACTGGAAATGAAGGAAAAATGGAAGGTAGAGGGCAGATACTTGTGGGTACTAGACTTGTGGGTACTAGCTCTTGTAAGTCGAGGTCATTTAGGTATGTCCTATATGAAAGGGTATGAGTATTCTAGTACTGGTACTATATGAAGATTAGCAGTCAAGAGAAGAAATCTAAAAGATAGAAGTCAAGTCCAGACTAGGGGTGTACAGGGATGGATTGGCTTCCTTTTACAGTTACTGTGGTGCACACCTGTTATGTGAACAGGATTTTTCTCCCTGTTCTGTTCACACACATGCTACCAGCCCTTGGAGCCCTCCTCCAGGAAGTGAGCCAAGGACTGAGCATGATCTCAAGGTGGAGCAAGAAGTTGGCGCAGAACAATACCGCCCCACATCCACAGGAACTTATCTTCCAATCACACCTTTCCTGTCACAGCAGTCAGAATATCGGAGACAAAAAACGCTTGCTTCTGGTCCTCCACACTTAATCTGTACATTTACAAGATAGAGTACCTTAGGAAGTAAGAAGTGCATCATTTGAAATGTCCCATTTCATCTATTTACCTTTTATTATCAGTGTCTCCTTCAAGTATTAGTTACCAGTATTATTATTAGTATTACCAGTTTGGGTGTCTTGGTAACTGGTGTAGCAGTATGACATTAATTAATGTTAATTTGTGGCTCTTGTATCACACCCCTTGATTGATATGGTATTTTAGGAGTGCTCGCCAGTTCTGCTATGAAGAATTCCATTGGGCTGGTGATGTTCCATTTCTGTGTAATATATGAATCATCTCTTGGTTTTAGCTACACAATCTATTACAGTGCTTTCCCCATTTCAGCAAATTAGGCACAGGCTGAATTATATAGTTTTTCACAGGGCTCTAATTCACATTAACCACGAAAACAGCTATGGTACTCAACATTTTGCAAAATTTTCATTTTTCATGGAAGTTTTAAGAGTAATTCTTGTGTTTCTGGACATTATGTGCTCTCATGTTTAATCTGATTTATTAGTACAGTTGAAAGGTTTGGTTCTTTTTCTGACACCAGCACCTACTTCATTCTATGCTTCATGTTTTGAGACTTCTGGCAAAGTATGAGATCAGCCTCCACTCAATAGTTCATACACTGTCTGTGAGACCTTTCACTGCCTGCAGCTTTTCTGTCTACCAATTTTGAAGGAACACTGCCTGCAGGAGGCTCTCTACTCCTCTCTGTAGAGGACTTGAACACAAATCTCTTTGCTGGGGATATTTTGAGCTCTTCAGTACCTCTTGAGGTATGAAACTAACCACTCTGTTCAGCTTCATCTAGTGACTTCTATGCTCAGCTAATAGTAAT
The DNA here is from genome assembly GCA_013400775.1 of Chaetops frenatus. Lineage (NCBI taxonomy): Eukaryota > Metazoa > Chordata > Aves > Passeriformes > Picathartidae > Chaetops > Chaetops frenatus. Next base: position 171,797 of record VZTR01000027.1, on the reverse strand, counting down.
TAGCACTGTACGGAAAATCACGCTATGAAAAGCCAGTGTCCATAAAGGAGACAGAGGAGTCCTGCAACTTTATTTGAATAAAGGAAGAGAGCCCACCGGGGATTTCTTGACATTTTGGAGGGCGCAGCCTCCTTTCATCCTAAACTCTCAGGGTCGCATGTTGCCCTCTTCCTTTCCCCAGTGGCTGAGGTACTGGGAAGGTACAGCTTTCCTGAACCGCCTACGACATATCTCCCTTGAACATGTAATTTTACCCCAAATCTCAGAAACTCAGGATTGTGCAGACCCACTTGTCTGTTTCAGGATTCAGGCTGTCTGGGCTCTGTAGCAAACCTGCTGCCCACAGAGACATTAAGACCCATTTCAAAGACCTTAACGCCCATACCTTCACCCATGGAATTGTTTGTAAAGACATTAGTGCATATCTCCCCTAGCATCACAATAACTATGGCAACAGATTCATGCTCTTTTAAAATTGTTTTATTGAAGCTTAGGTAGATTTGCTAAGTCCCCAAGTTCTTGTTTGNGAGAGAAAAAAGAAAAGAAAGAAATCCTGAAGTTTAATTTTAATTTGGAGTAGGACTCTTCAAATTTCAGTAATAGAATTTCATAGTTAACCTCCTCAGCCCTGAATTAACTGAAAATTTTTGAAACATCAAAGCTTCAAAGCCAGCCACCTATTGTTCGGAATAGCTCCCTGTCTTCCTTTTCTCTAGCACCTATTGCTAAATTGCCTTCCTTTTATTACCTTTTCAGCTGTTGTGAGTCTTTTAATGGCTTCATTCTTCAAGGTCTTTGCCTAATTTGCTGCAGTTCTGACTCAATTATCACCCCGAGCCAAGAGGTCTGTGTCTCAGAGTACACAGATTTTGGCTGCCGGATCTGCAGTCTGGGCCTCTGCCCAACCACCAAATCCCACTGTCTCTGGAGTCAGATATGGATCAGAGGAATACCTCCAGATAAAGTCATTGTACTGGTAGGCAGCACGCTTGCAAAGGGCGGATTAGGAAGACCAAATGTTGCCTTTGATACTGGAAGGACATTTAAATAAATGTTAATTCTCGGTGTCTCCAGAGATCCTTTTGTTTTTTGGAATGAAAATCAAGCAACTAATCACACATAACAGAAAACCACTATGCCTTTTGATGACTCAGAAAATATTGTCAGGTGGCAAATTCTCTCCAATGACTTTATATAATATACATGAAAGAAATCAGTGACTAATCACAGTATGGGACCTGAGTGAAGGGGAGAGACATCAAGGAAGTAGAGAAAAATCAGAAACACGAATTTCAGGGTATTTGAGCAGTCTGTGTTCTAGGAGGTTTGGGGAGTTTAAATTACAGACTTAGCCCTTTCTCAAGATTGATTTGGATGACAGCTACAGTGTAAAATATATTTTCACCAGTTCCAATTTCAGACTCATTTACACTGAAATCTAGTCAATTTAAGCTGGTGCTTTTGGAGTTCTTTATATTACTCTTGTTTGCAATCAAGTCCACTATTCTAGTACTGTTAAAGGAAAGAAATTGTAGCAGCCACAGCATAGGCAAACATAGGGGAAAAAAAGCAAACAAACGAAATGTAAGAAAAAGAAGGTGCTTTGAATTGCAAACAGGGGAAATAAAAATGATTTATATTAAAGGTTAAATATACCCTAAACTATAATGTTACAAGTTTCCTAGTAATGATGTCTCGCTATCCTTGTGCAATACATCATCAATCCACAGCCAAATACTACTGACACTGTACATATTTTATTTTTACAGAAAAATATTTGGATACCACTTACCTGTGAGTTAGTTCTGGAAATTTTAAATATGCTTCTTTCTTGGGAAGAAAGGAAAGAGCATCAAAATGAATGATGAGACCTACAAAATGAATTGCAGTGGTTTTATGTAAACCAGGAGAAAGCATAAAATTTCTTGTTCTATTTCACTCTACCCAGAGTTCAGATGATAGCAATCTGGAAAGGTTACATTTGCAGTATTACCTAACTGTAAGAATTATCTAGTTGTTACCTAGGACAGTAAATAATCACAATCAATCTTCCTGGTGTGAGGAAGAACTATGATAATACAAACTTAAAGTAACCCAGTGCAAATCCGTGGAACTAATTCCAGCTGGACTAGCAAAACACAGCAGTTTAAAAATAACATTACTGAAGCAAGAGTTCATATTTAGTTGCAAATTTGCAGTACTTCCTTTTTATCCTGAACTAAAGGTGCTTTATTTTTCTTCCTGGTGGACCAGAACACTAGCTAGAAAGTTGATAAAAGGTTATCACAAGCTTGCATACTACCCCTCTCTATGAATCTCATGGCTTTAGTAAGGAAGACAATCATGATCAAGAGAACCCGCTACCAGATGTTGGAGAAGATTATGTATGGAAATCAGTGGTACAAAATTACTGCAACTGTTTTTAAAGCTGAGAATAAACAGATAAACAATGTTTACTGCAATAAACTACTAACTGAATCCAGCAGCAAAACAGTTCTGTCTGCTCTGTAGTGTACAAATATAACATCTCTTCAATCTTCTTGTGCTCTGATTTTTCTCAATTGTAGTATGTGCATTATGCTTTCATGATACTAACAGAGTATTGTGAGGGAAATGCTGTTCTTGTGGGTCAAATCTAGTTGAAAGGGTAGGCCTAGACAATGGTCTTCTATGGTGTCATGGATTTGTTCAAAAACCGGGCAGAAACACCATTTAATGTAGGGGTTTCACATTCACCTGCTCGCCTGCTCACACCAGGCGAGAGTGTAGTGTAGTGGTTTCATGAGAATAAGGATTAAGAGAAATGCAAAACAGGCCTAAACTTCAAAGATAAAAATAGTTTATTAACAAAAGACAACAAAATCAAAATCAACCCCCAGGTGGTTTCTTCTTCCCCCCCAGCCCCCCACCCAAGATGGTTCCTTTCTCCCACCTCATTTATCTTCCTTTACCACCATTCTTTCTCACCAACAACACAGAGAAACAAACTTAGAAAACCCCTGGTCAATTTACCACTCTTGAAATAGGCTTTCATCAGTCCAATTGGAAGAAGAGTCTCTCTTGTCTCACCATGGAGATTTTTCCCACAAGAAGCATAAGTCTCTTGTAGAATCCATATCACTGTGAACTCCCGCCCAGAAAGGATATTAGTTCACATGTGACACAAGTCTTCCCTTGGTTACAGCTTTTCCCACAACTGTCATCCAAGGGCTCACTCATATACTATGGGGTGGAGTTTTAAGGATGAGTTGTCCTGGTAGGAAAGCAAAGGTCTTCTCTCTCTGGAAGCAAGGTTTCTCATTCCTGGAACAAGGGGTCTTCTTCTATCCCCGAGGGCAAGGGACTCTCATCGCTCATATCTGTAGCCTAGTCCCCATCTTTCTCTCCCTCTGGTCAGGTTCCTCATTAATCACAACTGCTTCAGCACCAAGTGCCTTTGCTCAGGTTACAAGCAGGACATTCACTGCATCTCCCCCAAGGTATTCCGTGAGTTACAAGGAGCAGTTCATCACCATGGCTTTACAAAAGATTTTCAGCTTAAAGGCATCTCTTCTTTCTCCCCTCCTTTAGTCTTTAACTCTTTTCTCATTGACCTAGGAGCTTCTGCAGGCTTCTTCCCTGGCTCAACCTTTTTCTGAATCCATCAGGTACACCCAAAGGGTTAATCCCCTTTCTCAGTGCAGTTGGAACTTCATGCATTCCACAGAGTGGGGGAAGAGCCGCGGGAAAACCAAAACAGCAATCGTAGCTGCAATCCCGGCAACTGCAGGCTGATCTCTCTCTCTCTCACCCCGTTGGGGGGGGGAAGCCCGGCCCGGGAGAGGGGAGGGCCGGGAGCCCCCTCCTGGAGTTCCATTCTCCTCTCCCTCAGGCAGGGAGGGGGAGAGCAAAAGCAGCCCCACAGCAGCATCACTGCCAGGGAGGAGGTGGGGGAAGGGGGAGCCGGCCGCAGCCCCGGCACGGCCCCCAGGCCCTGGGGCCCGGAGCAGCCGGCCAGGGCCACGCTGGTGTTACCTTCCCCGCGGAAGGAAGTCGAAGAGCGCTTCAAACTTCCTGCTCCTAAAAATGTAAGCTTCGCAAAGACGCCTCTAATTTTCAAGTGGCTACATGAAGTGCCCATCTTAAAATTAGCCAATCCGTGGGCTCCTCACCTCTGCTGGAAACTGTGCCCCGGCGGAAGTAGAAAAACAAAGAACCCCCCCCAGGAAGGAGAAAAAAAGTTGTTGTCCTTTAATCCACAACATATGGCTAATCTGTAATACTTCCATCACTGTACTATTGTGTGTATATCATGACTGTCAGTTCATTAGACCTTAAACCTACTTATAAATATTTTTATATTACGTTCTTCGTTAAAGAAACTTTAAACCTTGTCTAGTCTAGTGATGTGTTTATTGTTTAAATTAAACCTTAGTATTTTACTTGCTCTAATGTTTTATATGGCCATAGAATTTTACAAGGGCTTAATAAGAATAGGCTAAGCTTGCTCTATTGTCAGGAAAAGGTTTTCTTCTTTGTGTACTTTCTGCTCTTATTCCAGTCCCTCTCACTGATTCTGAGATTTAGTGGCTCATGTGTTCTCTTAGACATAGTCATCTATATACTATGCTGCTGTGACTATTTCATTATTCTGTTTCTTAACTTCATGCCCATGTCATCAATTCAGCAATTGGTTATTCAGTTTGTTAATGAGGGAAAAGTGCAATGACCATTCAGTCAAATTACAGAATATAGAAAAGGTCAAGGTACTAGAGTACATTATTCTAATTCATGGAATACTGTATATATGACGATATATTTTCCATTCCCTGATACTTCATTCCATGGGAAAATTATTACAAGAACATAATATGGCATAAAATTAACCCACACTAAGAACAAAGACTGCAATTAAAATGCTAAGTGGCATAATTTGAATCCTTTATTTTGACAATTACTGGAGTAAGAGTAAGGATTTCATCTTGTACCACATGAAATCATAATTTTGTAGTTATCATCTGCCACAGGATACTAAGTACCTTTTAAATCTACAGCAAGATACAGGTGCCAAAGTGCTGCTTAACCTCTCCTCCTCACAGGTAACTCAGTACAAATCAAAATTCTACTGGGTTTCATCTAATCCTAGAAATATGTGAAAAAATAGCAAAGTTTTTCATCAAGGAAAAGACAGAGATAAAAAATACACCCAGGATTTTGTAGGCTCATGGTTTCTAAAATCACCCATGATAGTCAGGACCACGATGACAGTCCTTGCTGGGCAACTATGCAAATACTAACTGTAAAAACTGCTTTAAAACCACAAACCTCTTCCTGGAGCAGAGTTTAAAATTTAATCTCTGTCCTTATGGACAGCAGTCACAGGACAGGGGAATTCTGGTCATTTGCTCTGGTTTGGTCTGATAAATCTTCTGCTTTATATTGTGCAAAATGGAAAAACCTTGGAAAAAAAGTTTTAGAAACACCTTTACTTGTAGCTCAATCTGGATAAGAGGGCACTTCCAGGAGGTGCCAGATACAATCTTTCATGTAGAAGAGAAATTAATTCCACCTCATATCTTTCAGCAACTATTTTCACTGCTATAGTTTCAGATAAAAATAAAAGAAAAGGGTAGATTTTAAATGAAATAATGCTCTCTTTTCTTTTAGTCCTCATCCTCCCTTTCCTGGGTATTTTCTCTTTATTGGAAAATGCTTAGGTAGGTAATTCAAGAGACTAAACATCACTTAAGGTAAGAGCAGCAATCCAGAAGAGAAAGAGTTTAAAATGCATTTTTCAATTTCCTAATGGATAACATGGTACCTGTATTTTACTTATAATTGCAAAGCTTGTGAGACTTGTTCTAACACCCCAAGGTTAATTTCACTTGGTATAGCTTTAAAATCATATCCAAGTGTGGAACTTCTAACTGGCATTTTTTTCCATAATTTTGCTGTATATGTTAAGCCTGCCTGTCTACCTACTTGTTCCTTCCATTCCTTCCATTATCCAGAACAGTTATTATTTTTATTCATACAAATATTAGACTCTCATGATGGTCATGTGAATTCACACATTTCTGAAGCCTGTAATTTCCCTCTATTCTACTTCACTAAATGGACTTACTGATATTGTGATGAATTGAGCTATTGTTCTGTGTCTCAGTTCTTTCTTGCTATTAATTATACTCCATTCATTAATATGACAAATTGCAAAGTTTTCAATTTTGTTATTCTTTTCTTCAGTATTCTGGAAAATCATTTTAGTTTTAATCAATGAAAATTAGAGCCTCATGGCAGATAAAAAGTGAGAGGTTATAGTCAATGACATGTTGAATCAGGCCCAAATCCACTTCTGACCTGTGCTTACAATACTCCAAATTATGAATCAAGCTGCTTTTGGTCAACTAAGGGCTTGTTTCATACTTAGTTTTGTTTTACTTTCTCTGTCATAAGTAAAATAGGATGACTTATGTCACCCATTAGCCTCTCTAAAATTCCATTTTACAGGCAAACAACAATTGCTTTGAGACTTTTAGCAGCTTTTCACCTGTTTCAATAGCTCTTTTTTGTCAGTTATTTGGGAAAATAAGTAAGTGTCATGGTTTGAAAACCACTACAGTATGTTTGGGTAAAAATAATATACAATTGCCATTTGTTTCATTTGGCTTTGGGAAAAACTTGGGAACACTGTTTAATCTATGTTTAAAGTTATGCATTGAGAAGGAAAGAAAGCATGTACTTCAACATATAGTAAAAGATTCATAATTTTGTCTGGCACATATGATACTTGAGCAGTAGCTGCACCTACAAACCAAATCCAGTATTACAGACTTGAAAATCTGTTCTACATAATTCAGATGTACTTAGGAATTTGTCAAAGAATACATATTTTCATTGACACTTTTGGCTGTAGTTTTTTCAGTAGGGGATTTAAAAATGTTGAACTACAAGCGAGAAAAGGTTATGAAGACCTTTGCAAAGAAAATAGATATAAATATAAGAAAAGACCATTATTTCAATACTGGGAGACACCTGAATGAGGTCTTTAAACATTTCTAACAACCTTTCACTTCTGTCTTTTTTGACTTCCTGGTATTTTTTCAACCTGTCTTTGTGGTGTTTTGTAGATTTTTACATTATCCATTTTTTGTCCTTGTTTTTTAAAGGAAAATAAGTATGAATCATAGTCACCTAAACAATTTGGAATGGAAGTTTGATATATATGCATAAAATGTAAGTATTATCCAAATATATTAATCAGAGAGCTGAAGGGGTGTAAAGGACATGATCTCCAATAAACCAGCAACATTTTAGAGCTGAAAATGTGACTTCTCTTACCTTTGCTGCTGTGAAGAAAAGGTTGATGATTCTCTGGAGATTCTGTGATAGCTCAAGACATGTCAATGACTCATCTGTAAATATCTATTCCCCTGAAGCTAGCAAGGAAAACTCCTCAGAATGTGCTTGATAATATAAATCTCATCATGAGGCGATACACATCTTGTAATTGCCACTTCAAGGGTGAAGGCCAGATTTCCTGGCAGGTGTGAATTGGCATATCTCTGCTGAAATCACAGAATTGCTGGGTTACATCAGAGCCTAGACTTATTTTCTGACCTATTCTTGTCATGCCCCTAAAATCAATTCCTTGAAGGCTAAGATTGTGAAGAAAGGAAATAATTCTCTATTCTTGGGACATTGCCTACTTCATAGATTCTTGCCCTAAGACATTTGGGTTTTATTCTGTTCTAAATGATAAAATGTAAAAATCTATGTAATGTGAAAAAGATAGAGCAAGGGAAAGAGAAAAATACAAAATAATACAAGACTTGAAGTCACAGTTTAGTGAATTTTCCTCTTTAGTTTGGACTATTTCAAATAATCTGCAGGTATGTTAATATAAAATAAAATATCTGAAGCAAATATTTGCTTCTCACTTTTTCCATATTTCACAGTAGAGTCAGAATTAGACTCAAAGCATTCCATTCAAAGGAACAGTAAAGATTGCTTAATGACCAGACTTCTCTGAATAATCAGTTATTTTTGTTTTGATATTCTGTGGATATGTGTTTATAGATTGCCTTTTTACATTTAACAGCACAAATGTCATTTTCTGTCATGTCTGAAAAAATCACAGCAACCCATTTCATTTTCCACGTTTCCTGACAAACTGCTTAGTCCATCTCTCATCCAGATATCCTTTCTCTTCATTGTCAGTGATATGAACCAGAATGCCTATTTACTACACCTTATATACTCTAATAGCAGTCAGCTCATCCAGCCACAATCACATTACTTCAGGGTAAGACTTTAGTGACACAGTCCTTTACACAAGATATATTCACATTGGAAATGGTCTGTTTTTAACCAGTGAAAAATTAAATTTACTGGCAAGAACTGCATATGTTGAGAACAGATTGCTTTGTGAGACAGTCAGAGCAAAGGACTGGAAACCTGCGGGCATAAAATATGCATGGAATTTTCAGCCTCACGGAGGGTGCATTTGCCCAGGTACTTACAATATTTTTGAAGCTGAAAACTTTAGCCTTAGTCAGAAAGTGGGTCCAGCCTGAAGTAGGTCCAGCTGCTTTGAGGAATATGTCTACCTGGCACAAGGCAGAAATCCTGATCTACGTTCTTGGCTTCTGTATTGGCTTTAAATGTAGAAGTAGTCTGTGTGGGAGGAGGCCAGGGGCAGTGCCAACAGACCCATCGCAGAAGGAGCAGGAGCAGGAGGCAAAGGCAAAGGAGGCGCTTAGGCACCACAGGAGGTATCTCTGCTGAAGCCTGTGGAGGATCTCGTGCTGGAGCAGGAGGGTATTTCCTTACAGAACTGCAGCCCATGGAGAGCCCATGTTGGAGCAAGGGAAAAGCGTGCAGAGGAAGGATCTGCAGAGAAAAACCACAACCACCCCCCTCCCCCACCCCGTCTATTCCCTCTGTGCCATTTGGGGCAGCAGGGAAAAATCAGGAATAAAGTGTGAAGTTGGGCTTGAGGAAGTGGAGAGGAAAAGTGTTGTTGTAATGGGTGTCTTCACCAATTTTCACCACCCAAATCTATTTTAATTGCCAATAACTTAAGTTTTACCCAAATTAGTCTATTTTCCCCTTTGCACTAATTTATAAGCAATTTCCCTGTCTTTGTCTGAATCAATAAGTTTTCTACTCCTATTCACCTCCACCCCCTGTACCATCCCATGAAGGAGGAATGTGAGAAACTGGATGGGCATTTGGAACTTAGTCAGAACACAGCCAGGACGGGTTTTTTGAAATATGCTGATTTTGTTTATAACACACATCTGTGATGAGTTGTGCTACATTCACACGTGTTGACTTCTGTGCTCTTTTACTTTCAGTATCTGTTGCAGGGATTTTTGAGCTATGCCTATCAGGCATTGATTGCCACAGGCATAACTGAAGTTACAGTTTCCTCACAGGTATCTTTGAGTTGCATGGACTTATTCTTCACAAAATCCTTTGAGATCTACATATGAAACCCAGTATATTTGAGCTATTAGGGTTTGTTTTTTTTTTTTGCTCTATGAGCATAGATCATATTAGAAGATGTCAGAGACTGATGTGATGGTTGGAATTTTAATGGGATATATTTTCTTCTTGATAGGCACATATATTTCCCATTAATGCTAATTGGAATTATATGTGTGCAGCAGGAGAACACACCACTTTGCATGTAAATTTCACATTTTATTTTACAGAGGGTATGTAACCCTATTATCACCATTACTAGCACAAAATTTTTTATCCCACTTCAGTGGGTTGTAATCAAACATTAAAATGATCTAGCTGAACCTAATTTTATTTTACCTTTCCAACATTTTTGTAATGAAAGTACTTTAATCCAAAGCATTTTCTGTGTCATGTGTGTGAATAAATAACCTTTTCTTGCAGTTAAGTTGTTTTTAAACTTAAGCTAATAAAACTACTTATTTCCATTTCCATCAGAATTACATGTACAGTTAAAAGGCTTACACTCTTTATATTTGAAACATTCTTCAGGAAGAGAGACTGGTAAAAGATCACATCCTTGACTTTTGAAGGTATCTTCTAAAACTGATAGAAAATGCCAGCTTTTATGAATCCTGTATTAGATCTAGAAAGTATGTAGGGTTTTTACCAGATTGATCTTTCAAGTAGAGAATATGCAAGGCTGTACATTTTAAATAGCATAAAGTCTTGTGTAAAGCCTTATGACTCAACTTAGGGTAGCATTGACCATGATTCATAAGTTACATTAGAATTAAATTCTCTCCTATTTCTTCTCCTGTCATGATTTTCTATGAATTTCTTCCTATTTCCCTTACTAACCTGTCCAGTCATACCATAAGCAGCTGCCTTTTCCCTGGCACATTCAAAAGGTGTCCCCCACATTCAGGAACATTCCATTTCAGGACTCCTGTCTGAAATTATTAGTAATAAAAAAATGTTGATACTCTTAGAAACAAAAATGTCCTTTTGTTAAATTTTTGGAAGAGAAAAAAAATCCTGAAAAGGAAAAATCTTTTTTCCAAATTACCCCTATATGAAACTGGAGGATATTAATTCAGCTGAAGTGTTTTGCCTTGCTGAAAGCATAATAGTCTAATAAGATGAGCTTTACATCTAGCGTAATGAATTTCAGGATATCATACTCATGGCAAAGATCTAGGTGGAGATTTCTGGCATGAGCCAAGATTTTCATTGTTGTCAGGCTCCATTTTCTCAGCAGAGAGCCTCTGGGAGATGGTTAAATCAAAACAAACTGAGTATTTGCAATAAGATTTTGGTTCTTAAGTAAATTCTATCCAGCTGAAACCCAAAAAGAAATCATGCTGGAGTAAAAAGCAATTAAAAATTATAATTTATTTCAACTGTTGGCAAGACTCAAGTTATTTCATTTAAAATCAATAAGAGGCATTGTAGAGGTAAAATGGCACACAATAGCAATTTGGACACTATCTAGAGAGATCTGAGATGCTTGCTACTTTACCAAAGTATGAACTGACACTTTAGATTTCATGATAGGTGGAAAAAAATAATTCCTTAAAAAATAACTTAAAATCACTAGGACAAACATTTAATCNAGCAGAGAGCCTCTGGGAGATGGTTAAATCAAAACAAACTGAGTATTTGCAATAAGATTTTGGTTCTTAAGTAAATTCTATCCAGCTGAAACCCAAAAAGAAATCATGCTGGAGTAAAAAGCAATTAAAAATTATAATTTATTTCAACTGTTGGCAAGACTCAAGTTATTTCATTTAAAATCAATAAGAGGCATTGTAGAGGTAAAATGGCACACAATAGCAATTTGGACACTATCTAGAGAGATCTGAGATGCTTGCTACTTTACCAAAGTATGAACTGACACTTTAGATTTCATGATAGGTGGAAAAAAATAATTCCGTAAAAAATAACTTAAAATCACTAGGACAAACATTTAATCCTCAAATCAGAGACCTGCAGCCAAAGAGAAATTTACTATTGACTAGGACATGGGTAGATACTTTGTAATTTTGATTTTCAATTATTTCTTCTGCTGTCTGAGCTCCTTATTTCATGCAACTCCCTAATTCTGTTTTTCTTCCTCCTGCCTTTTACTGATTCTACTTCCGAGTGCTCGATCAGATCCTTGGAAATCAATGTGGCTGGAGTTATTCCAGGAGAGGAGCTGCTTTCATTATTGTATCAGAGCAAAATTACCATTCTTTAGGAAGAGCCCTAAACTTCTCCTCTCCTTTAAAAGTGTTTGTGTACTGAAGAATCTTGATACAGCAACACAGGTTTCTACTAATATTGATAAGATTTTAAAAAATGAATAATCATCCTCATCATCCTCCTCATTGTCATTAGCATAACTTATTTTTAGCCAGATTTTCTTACCATTTATTTTAGATACTTTTTTATATTTATATTTCTTCGTTCTGGATTTTGAAAACAACGTACAAAATTCACTAGAGACTTTTTCATATTCAATAGTAATCAATAATTCATCTTACTTTTACAATAAAAAAGTAGAAAATTTGAAATTTTGTGTTAAGTTCTACTAGTTTTTGCAGATATTTCTGTAGGCCTTTGTGCAAAGGTCAGTCACATGAAAAAAGCTCATTACAAGCACAGACAAAACTCATGTTTCATGCAGCTAAACTTATGCACAAGTTTTGGAATAATCTTGAATTTAGTTTCTGTAATGTACCATGGCTTTCCATCCTAGAAAATCTTTTAGAAGCTTGACTCCAATTGCTGATCCCTGTACAGGGAAAAAAAAAAAAAAAAAGCTTTGAACTAATTTCCAAGGGATTCCTGTAAGCTGTATCTTCTGTCTTCTCTCAGAATCCTACTGTACACTAAATTTCATGACATTTGTCATGTGGCATTTGGATAGAGACTAGGATGCCTAACATAGATCAGTGAGGCCTGGCAGAGGCAGCCAGCACTAGTGCTAGGAAATTATAGTCAGTTAATTTGAGATTTAAAGCTACACTCAGTATGGCTGGACATTTGAAAAATGGTGTCAAAAAAGATCCTCATGGAAAGACACACAAAATGTCCCCACAGGGCTCAGCAAACCGTAGGACTGCAAAGGAGAATGTTAAGTACATTTTAGTGGCAGAGGAAAAAAATGCATTTATTTTCTATTTTTTCTATCAGAAACATTCAACATTTGCTATGTAAAACCATTCTTTCAGTTTTCACAGAAGGCAAAAGTGATCTAAATTGTTTTCAACTTCATAGAAATTCTTACTTTATAAGTGTACTTTAGTCTGGAAAATTTTGGTCATACCACTCTCTAACTCTGGTTTAGGTCATGGCTGTTCATGTGGTGAGGGCAGAGATAGAACAGTAGAATATGTACCCTAATCAGAGCAGAAATTGACCCAGATTGGCTTAGTTTGTTAGAGGATGGTGCTGACAATGCCAAGATTGGGGGTTCCACCCCTACATGAGCCATTCACTTAAGAGTTGGACTCTGATCCTTCTGGGTTCCTTTCAACTCAGATTATTCTGTGATTCTGTGAATTCATAGAATACTTCAGGAAACAACATTAAAACCCAGATAGTTTCTGATGTTTCACTCTTAAAAGTGGGTTAGACTATTTGGGTTTATAAGAAAACATAAAAATTGAAAACCCTGAGAATCATGCCACGTTCTTGAGCCTGGACTCACCCTGTGACATGCTTCAACTGTCCTGATATCTGTTGAAATGAAATTAAGACTCTTAGGCCATCCTGTCAGCTGGGATACTCAAACTCAGGAATATTGTAGGGACATAATTTTTGACACAGTTTGGACAACTAGACTTACATATATTCAGGATTATTTGAATTCCAAATTGTACTCAACAAATTCTTAATCTCAAGACATTTCTGCACCAACATCAAGAGTGGCAGCAAGGGGTTTATGAAAGTGGCTGAGGATCTGCTAAGCTCTTTTTCATCCTTGCAAAATGCAAGTTCCCACCAGTCAACAGTCTCTGTGTTGCTGAACCAGAGCAATGAAAGCCAGAGTGGGGAAAAGGATTTATCCACATACTCAAAGAGCTATTAAGTAATATTTAGGGGAATATGTAACCATTCAGCATGGCTAAAATTGCTGCAAGCTAAACCCTCTATCTGACTCTGGAGTAGAACCAAATATGAACTTTCATGAGAGTAGGAAAGGAGCTCTGCAAACCTACTTATTCCCATGGCTTTATCATCATCTTGTTCTAGCTAACACATTTTTTCAGCTGTGGTCTAGACCCACAGCTGGGATAAGAACTTATAGATATTAATTGATAAATGCAAAAAAAAAATCTGTGAGCACAATTTTCTAGCACTGATTTAATTTGATAGAATGTGCCCATCTCTCTACTTGTTAAAAATAAGCCTTTTCAGAACCTGTAAAATTGACAGGTTGATCCAAAAGGACTAAGTGTAAACAGACTATTGAGTGTCTTTTTAAAACGAAGCCTTGAATATTTTTTCTGTGTTTCTCCTTGGATTTGTTGTGTAAGCATTTTAATCTGATTCCTCAATACTATTCTGTTTTACTAAAGATTTTCCGTCTAAAGGGCCGTGGATTTTGTGTGGGCATCTAAATGGTCAAATAGCTGTTGCCCCAGGAAAGAGGCCATTTCTATCCATATCAATGGCAACTGATATTAGCTATGGTCAAGCCATTTGTTTTGGAATATTTGTGTTTCCTATGTTGGAGACTGTTTCTTTTAGCTACTGGAGGACACCTCATGTTAAACCCTAGGGGCTCATAAGGATTTGTGGTCTTTTCAATGTTAATTTTTCTGAAAATTACAGAGAGTTCTTAGGCCTAGTTCTTCTGTCAGATGAACATTAGTAGAGAAAACATTTTAAAATGACAAGAAATCTTACAAGAGGATCTACTAAATCTCCCACCATTTTAGTCTGTGAGTGTGTCTGAATATTCCGGTCCTTCTCCACAATAAACTTCTAAGCTGTTTGATATTTATCCAAAATACCCTTTATTTTCTTTTAAATAAAAACATCTAAAATTATCCTAGCACATTTACATTGACACTAATATACCTCAGGGCCACCTTCTTACTGCACAATTTACCTACAGTGTTCATTAATGGCTGAGAAAAACACACCCTGTCATGGCTTACTGCAACCTAAAAGACTTAAATTGCATCCAGAAAGCTGACAGGCCACTGCATTATTAACTGAGCCACTGAGACTCTTTAAACTGTATTGTATATAAGTTTATAGTGCAGGGAGCGTAGAATTTTAAGCTTGCACATTTTAATGTATTTAATTTGCCGCACTCGGCAGTTTGCTTTGTGAACTGTAATCTTTTCAACCAATACAGCAAAATGTCACTGTATTCATTTGCAGAGTATAATAGGCTTATATCCTGAAACAATAAAGTTATAATAGCCTGCCCACTGCCTGGAGAAGTTATACAAATTCAGCATGTACAAGGTGTTGTGTGTCCTACTTACCCTCTAGTTTTTAAAACTCATCTTCTCATATCAGTGCCTTGAAAATCAGTCATGCCCATTGCCTTGGTCAGATAAAGCCAAGTCAGTGTCATGGATCAAGCTCTGGAGAACTCTCTCTCTCTCACTCTCTAGAATTGCTTTCAGTACTTTCATTCTGATTTGTTCTTGCCATCTCCAGCCATTGCAACTGCAAACTGAAGTCACAGACACTCAGGTTTGTTCTGCACCTTCAGTACACACACCAGTCTGGAACTGATGGGTAATTCTTTCTCTTGTGCCAGTGGCAGGAACCAGCAGCCACATAATCACTAATCTTAGGGAAGAAAAACTGCTACTAAGCTATCTAACCTCCAGGAAAGAAGTTCTACATGCTCCCTCAAACTTTACTGATGTTCTTTGTATCTGCCCTCCATTCTTTCTTCAGACCATTTCTGCCCAAATTGTAATCTCTCTTTTTCTACAAGTGTTATATAAAAGGATTATGTGATCATGGTGGTACCACACAGTGTCTACAGAAATGAGACATCCTCTGCAACAGAGAATCGTGGGTGTGAGGGTAAAGATGATAATGGGAATAAAGGGAATTCTAATGCTATCAGTTCCAGCATAGGGAGAACTGCCTTTTATTTTTAATGAGTTTTCTATATTTTTTGAATGGAACTTGTTGGGGAAGGAATGGATTGGTTGTTTCTATTATAGGATATCCATTCTGAGGAGTGGAAATGTGACATCTCACAATGAATTTCTGTCAGATGACTAAATGACACTGCATTTATCCTTAGGCAACTTTAGGTTCAACTTGTGAAGTGCTTAGTTGACTTGCAGGCCATATTACAAGCTTATCTCTTTAAAAAAAAGAGGGGAAGTTTTGTGGGGATTCTTTGTCCATAGCAGGAATCTCATGGAGGTTAGTTGAGCTTGCACCCTTAGAGACTGTTAAGATCTGAAAATAAACAAACCAAAATGCAATGGATTAAAACCACTTGTCAAATGAAGTCTTTGTTGTCTGGATTATTTCTGCTCATAGTGATTAATGAAAAGGTAGCCTGAAGTAGAAGAAGGTCATGCATCTTGGTCCACAACCAAACAAAATCTTTGAGGAAAAAGTAATAAAGTGATCCCTGGCTGATTGCAGTAAAAAATTTCATGTAAAGAAAAATAAGATTCTCTAAACAAAATACAGTACATAAAAAAAAGCTGGTGATGGACCATAACTTTCTGGATATCCTGGACTGTAACAGTTCTAAAGGAGAGAGTGGATCTTAAAAGGCAATATGACAGGAAGGCAATAAGAAAGCTACAAAATTTTTTTTTTGTATTGAAGAAAAACCTTAAAATGGAACTGCACTTTTCAATGGAGCCTTATTTCTAGTGTTCGTATTGTCTGAAAGCATTAACAAAAGTAGGCAACATCTTAATGAAAACTATTTCTATCAGAAAAAGAAAACTTAGCTTTTAAAACAGTGCCCTGGCTGCAAGGTTAATTTGACAGAGAGAATTAAAAGAAAGATTAAAACTGGAGTTGTTGAATAAGGTTGTGATGAGTTTGTCTGTCTCTTTTTAATGAGGAAATAAGGTGTATCACAGCAATGGTTAAAAAATTTTCCATTAGTTACTGCATTTATATTGGAGTGTTTCAGACCATGACTTCAGGTAACATTCTGGAGTTTTTTGGTTTTCTTTTTGTCATGGGTTTGTTCGTAACCGGGTGGAAACACCATTTAATGTAGCAGTTTCACATTCGTCTGCTCGCCTGCTCACACCAGGCGAGAGTGTAGTGTAGTGGTTTCATGAGAATAAGGATTAAGAGAAATGCAAAACAGGCCTAAACTTCAAAGATAAAAATAGTTTATTAACAAAAGACAACAAAATCAAAATCAACCCCCAGGTGGTTTCTTCTTCCCCCCCAGCCCCCCACCCAAGATGGTTCATTTCTCCCACCTCATTTATCTTCCTTTACCACCATTCTTTCTCATCAACAACACAGAGAAACAAACTTAGAAAAACCCCTGGTCAATTTACCACTCTTGAAATAGGATTTCATCAGTCCAATTGGAAGAAGAGTCTCTCTTGTCTCAC
>VZTR01000027.1:36448-81071 GCA_013400775.1 Chaetops frenatus | reverse complement strand
TTTTGTTAATAAACTATTTTTATCTTTGAAGTTTAGGCCTGTTTTGCATTTCTCTTAATCCTTATTCTCATAAAACTACTACACTACACCCTCGCCTGGTGTGAGCAGGCGAGCAGGTGAATGTGAAACCGCTACATTAAATGGTGTTTCCGCCCGGTTTCGAACAAACCCATGACAATCAGGAATTCCCAATATTTTTCAGGCTAAAGCATACGAGATTTTTTTTTTTAATTTTTCAATTCATTTTCTCTTCTTGATTCTATTGTGTGAGTTAGATAACTGAATCAATTGCTCACATTGGAGAAGTCTTGCTGAGAAAATGTTTACTGCCTTAAGGGATAGTACAGCAAACAGGTGGAGAGTCAGTTTCTGGTAACAGTCCAGGTCTTCATGAGCCTTAAACATTCTTTGAATTTCAAATTCAAAATTGAATTTAGGAAAAAGGTGACACAAAGCAATTGGGAAGGGATCTACCTTACAGGTCCAGCATCACATTCTAAAGTTTAGAGGTACTGTAGTATCCCCTTTACTCTAGCTTGTAGTCCCAGTACTGTAGAAGGAGTATTTTCAATTCCACTTGCTCTTTTGCCTTCTGTCACAGTCACCGTTCTGTCTGCTGCCCTACTAACTGCACAGCTGGAGCTCAGATTGGGAGGGAGAATTTTATTTGAATTCTTCACATGAGATCTCCTTTCACATCTTTAGTTTTAACACCTAAAATAAAAACAAACATTACAACTTAATTTGCTGGGGAAATATATGCTGCAGAAGAGACAAATAAAATATTCAGAACAAGTATTTCTCATTTTGATATAAAATGACATAAATACTTAATCTGCCCATCATGAACATGATATGGCTCATTGACCTCAAAATACTTTTCAAAACTAAGAACAATTTTCAGTAGGACACACTATATCTGAAATCTGATGAATGACATGTAGTACCCAGAAAAATAAACTTGGAATGATTGTAGCATTTGTTTTGAAAGCCAGGGTTAAATTAAGAGGCATTAAAGTAAATGGAGAGCATAGAGATACAGAAGAACCTGAACATTTCCTTCCACTTATTATTTGTTACTAACTGAATATTTTCCAACAAACCTCATTAATCAATGCTAATGTAGTGTCCCACAATAAGCACAATGGTCAGTAAGTTCAAAGCTGCAATACATTTATATTTGCACATTATAAAACTGGCCATTTCTCTTTTCATCCAGTAGTCAGGCAGAGTCAGGCACTGGACGTGCTCAGAAGGACAACATTTTTCTCTGATATTGGACTTTAGCATGCACATTGCTCTTCTGCAGATCTCTTTATTCAAAAATATTTGTAGTTCAGAGTTGTTTGCTCTTATAACCTCCCCCTTTTAGACCTCTTTATTGCTTTACCTTTTTTTTTCAGTTTTCATTTTCCAAGGGCTATTTCATCTCTTCTATGACTCTTTGCAGTGGAGTATTCTAGCAATTAAAATAACATAAGTTTAGACCTTAAAAAAAATTGAAAAACTTAGAATTCTGTCTTAGCAATCACTGACTACAAGATGATAAAACAAACTTTAAAATACAATAAATGTTATTCCCTAGTAGAGTACAGAAATCATAAAAAGTGGCAACATTAAAATGATACTGCTGATACATGCTGTAACATGTTTTTTTCTAGATCAGTTGAAAATGGATCAACATTTTATTCCTAGCAAGCATGTTCTAAATCATAGTATTCTGTTAGATACCTTTAAAATCAGAAATTAAATGCTATATAAAATAGCTATACTATTTTCTCACCATCTGGAATTTTAGAAAACTTATGCTAATCCACTGCAATGAGAGTTTTCTACAGTGATTACAATTCACATCTGTGTGCTCACACACAACACCTACACTGCAAAGAATGCTCCAAGTGCTTAGTTTTGTGACTAGATGCTTACAAGGAACTTGCAGTTCAGAGGCAGTCAGAGTAGGTTGATTTATTTATCTCTATTTTTAACCTATAATGCTAAATTTACTTAGACTGAAATGACTGCTATCTATGATGAGTTTGTTTCACTTTAAACCAGTTCCTTCAAAAGTGCTGGTTTTTTGTTTGTTTGTTTGTTTGTTTGTTTAATTGTCTAGATCTGCTGCATGATTTATGTCTTTGATTGGATATTCTTTGTGAATTAGAAGGATGTAAAACGAAGTAGGCTTTTTAAAAATTTATTGTTGCATAATATGACTGTTGTCTGTTCCTGTGAGATTTCTATAAAACATTACAATATCTTATGCAGTGCATGATACAGTTAAGATAATGCAGTGTTTTAAATTTTTTTTTAATTTTCAACTTTCTGATAAGTTTATAAGAGATTTTAATAGAGAACATATGGCAAAGTTCTTCCTTTAAAATTTTTTTCTCTCTTATTTATTTTCTATTAAAGGTTTTTGAAAGGAAGCTCATACCTGAACAGCAAGGATTTTCAAGGATCTGTACATCTGTAAAGAAAGATAAGTAGAATTTTTGTGTGTTTTTGCCACAGCTTTGAACCTTTTATGTTTGAGACCAAATTCTTAACAATGTAGGTTCAGAAAAGCTGTTGTGAACATGACATAATTTCTAATATCCTGCAAAAATATTCTGGACTGGTACATAAGCTATTTGAAACAGCCATGCCCCCAGTCAGTACCTGAAGGGATTATCTTATTTTCTAGAGCAGAACTCCTGTTTGCACTCTAATAAAACGATCTTACATTTCATCAACAGAATATATCTTAATCTAGAAAAATAGATATTTCAATTAAGGTAGCATTGAACATGTAGAGGATTACATAAAAGCCAGTAACACATTTAAACTATTTATTATGCCATTTAGAAGTGGTGCTAAATACTGCCTATTACTATTACTAAACACATAAAATATAGAACTAATAAAATAAATATACTAAAGAAGGCAAAAATATGAAAAATTACAAAATAAAGTATAATATAGAATAAATAACTAGTTGAGCTTTTTATGAGAAGTTTAATTTAGAAAATACTGGTAATTCAAATTTCATCTAAGACTGCGTAATCTCACATACACTTGCAGTGTGATTGGAACATCACTTTGCAAGAAAAATATTCTGACAAAAGGCTTTCAGCAGCTTTAAACATTATTTCACAACCACTTTTCTCCTTCAATCTGTTATACTCACTTATGGCTTTGTGATTTAAATTGGATTGTAAACTTTTCATTGAAGAGGCTGCCTACTGGTCTTGTGCAAAGCAACCCTGAGGTTCCCTCCTAACTGGAGTCCCTGGCAAGGCTGTGTCATGCTTATACTGAACATATTAACTTTACACAACTCACACAAAATTCATGGCTTTTATAACTGGAATCTGTAAGATTGTGATTGAAATTATCTTAACAAAGGCTGAAATTAAAGAACATTACTCACTCACTGGAAAAAAACCCCCATATTTGTTCTAAGTGCCAATGTTTCTTTCAGGCTGGAATTTTCTTTCTGTCTGAGAATTTGCATGATAAAAGCAAATGATGAATGGACATGGGACTGAAATGTTTGGGAGAGGAGCCTGTGACAGTTCCTTTGAAGCTTTAAGAGTTTATAATGTAAATAAGTGTTTAGGGGATTATTAACATTCAGATATTTTACCCTAAAGGCTTTCTGTAAGGTCAACTTTTAAGCAGTTGAATTATGCAGAAAGAATTGTAAAATGTATGTGTGAACGGGTTCAAAGACTTTAAAGAGACTGTGCTGCAGGATGTTTTTGTTTGACTTTTAATATTATATTATATTTGCCAAATTAGTGTATATAATTAGTCACCATCAGATATATATAACATAGGCCTTGAGAGTGTTGGAAGTCAAGGAATGCTAGCAGTTTTTTTATATGAAGACACTGGTTCCAGAATATCACTAAAAGAACAGACAAGACTAACAAGACTAAGAAAAAGAGCTTTCAAATGAGCTTTAACAAACAGGGGACTAATTTATTATGACTGCATAAGAGGTAACTTATTTCTCAGAACTATAGCTTCATACAGCTTGCTGTCTAAAATGTCTGGGAACCAGTGTGCTTCTTTATACATCCAAATGCATTTGATATCCTGAAGCACAAACTGAGGAAAATGACCAGTGCTACTCTAATTTCCAACTAAATTATTAACTATAAACTATTATTACTATGATATAAGGGTTTCATTATATATAATAACTCTGTGAGTATTACTGACTTTCTTTATTTGTTGAACATACTATTGAAATGTTGAAAAAAGCCTTGTTTTTCTCATTCAAATAAAAATAATGTGAAAATCTAAGCATGAAATCAATTATACTAACCTTTTTTATTGCATACACCAATGTTGGCCTGAATTATCATTTTGCATAAAATAAGTCAATCTATTAAAAATATTCTCACACATGTACTGAATTCCAGGTCTTTCTGTGACACTGTATCACTGAAATTCCATGAATGATGATGTAACCATTGCATATATGAACTGCTATAATTTCATCCTGAATTTTGACTATTCGACAAACACCTTAATTAATGAATTTGGTAATATTATATCCATTAATATATTGCTAATATACAGTATGCTGAAGCTAAAAAAACTATCAAAAGCTGCTTGTCATCTCTAATCAACATTTGCTATTTCCCCTAGAAACCTAATTCAATTACAACAGTCAAGAATAAATCAAGAATAACTTCTGCAAACTGAATATTCCTTTGTTTCACTCACTGTGCCTTAAGGAATTTTTATCTCCCTTTTGTCTATATTTCAACAATTTACTTCATAAGAAAGAACTGACAAAGGGCATAGCGGGAAAGGGAAAGAAAAAATGTTGGATAGCACTCATTCTTGAGATAAGTTAGTTGAAAAAGCTGAATTATTCATACACCAATGAAGTCACACCTAGAGAAGTGCAAAGTTGCTTATCACAAGGAGAAAGAAGGAAATAATCCAATCTGTTTACTAACATGTATAATGCAGCCATTCACTTAATTCTGCAAACATTTTCTTATCAAATTGCTTCTTAGAAAATGAGAAATAAATTGCTTGACTGTATTTATACACTGCTTATATAGCAATTTTCCTTTAGTATTTGTCAAATACTCCAAATAGCGGTAAATTCACTCTGTCTTGGTTATGCAGTGAAACAACAGCACCGCAGTAATGCCAAAGTCTCATGGTTCCTCAGAGCTTTTAAATAATAAGGTTAAAAATACAAGTTGGCATTTTTGTTCTAATCTGCTGCATAGTCTCATCCAATTAAAATGCAAACATGGAGATACGAAGAAAATTCTGAATTTGAAATGCCAAAATTATAATAAGAAAAAAATCCTATTGGCATATAATAAGAAAAGACAGTTTTCATTATCTAAAAAAAGCAACCTCTCCAGGAAGTTGAAATTAGAAATTAATCTTGAACTGCTGCTTCAAAGATGCTGCTACATTACTCAAAAAACTTTAAAAAGTTTAAATATATAAAGAACTTTTGTACATATACAACAATAAATAAATAGGCTACAATCAAGGTGCACAATTTTCTTCCACCAAAACCACATTTTTTTTGGGTACTGGGAAAATGTACAACAGAGTAGTACACCCTGAGTTCAAAGGAGAGAATATCAGTCATATATGTTACTAAGAACTATTAATTCAAGGAGTTGATAATTGCATAGAAATAGTTGTAATTGCCCCACAGAAATACTTATAAGTAAACATATATAAATATTAATTCAAACTAAGAAAAATTAGTGTTTTCTCTGTTTCAAAAGTGATTGAAATGCTTTTAAATGAAGAAAAAATACAGCAGGAAAGGAGAACCTATCTCCAGAAAAGGAGAATCTGAATAATTAAGAGCTTCATGCTAGCTTTCCTTCCTCTACACTTCAAGACACAGCTTTCTAAAACCTGAGGAGGAGATGGCTTAGGGCATCTTGGATGGCACTGGACACGTGTCTGCAGGCGATGGAAACAAGACCTGTTGCTTACAGTAGCTAAAACCTCAGTACACTCCGTGTTCAGTATGTGTTTTCTAGGAGCTGGAGATCATGGCTTTCCTGTGAGTACCATGTAAGGCCTTCATGGATGGCTTGAGTAATCTGAATGCTCTTACTGTAATCTGAAGCATTGACATCAGCCTGTTAGGCCATTTTGGGTAGTACACAGCTATATACTTAGCACAGAGGCAGGAAACTACATGTATGGACTTAAATACACTGTCTTAATCAGGAACAGAATCCACACCCTATATATTTTCTATTTAAATATATATTTATATATAGTCTATATGTAATATTCTCTATATACATATAGATATTTTTCTTGGCATTAAACATGAATTTGTAAACTTTTCAAGTAAGATTATCCTCATAGTTCATCCTTGAATAAATATCATACTACTGAAGGAGAGACCTGAGTAGGTAGAAAGGAGACCACTTTTCAAAAGTACCCTGCTACAGCTCAGAAGCAACAATTAACCAATGAATTTAGTCTATTAATTTGGAAATATATTTAACTGACATAGACCATCAAATTGCTCTGTTGAAGAGGGTGACTGACTGTCTGCTAATTTACAGGACTTGACAGGAAAACCTCTGCTTGTGAAAGAGGAATTCAGTGCAGCTTTCAAACACTGGATACAGCTCAAAGATCAAACTAAAATAGTAATTGAAACAAGAAAAATTATAAATGACAACTTCCTTACTAAAAAAGGTGTTAGATGAGACACAAAGAAAATATATTAAGACTTATCTTCATATGACCATAGAATCACAAAATGGTTAGGGTAAGGAGGGGTCTGCTGGAGGGCATCTGGTCCAACCCCTTGCTCAAGCTGGGGCACTTAGAGCTGAAAGCCATATACAGACAGCTTTTTTTGTGAATCTCCAGATATGGAGACTCCAAAACCTGCAGCTAAAACATTAATTAAGACGTCTCTATGTTACAAATGGAAGAATACAAATCAGAAACTAGGAATTTGAAAGAAAATTAGGACTACACGTAGAGAAATGTAGCCAATATAGGGCTAAAAAGGAGGAGATTTTGTGTATGTGAGAAACAACTATAATTGTTTTATCCATTAATAATCACACTTATATTTTTCTGTTCTTATGAAAATATCATATGTTGTCTTTAGATTACTTGAAAAAAAGGTATACTCTCTCTTTCTTGATTATTGGATTAATGTTGCACAGGCTGTGCTAGAATTTAATGGGTTTTAATCAGAGAGTTTACTTAACTTGCTGCCAATATCTGACCAATGAATATTCTGGACTATTAACATTGATTTTCTGTAAGTTTTGGAACACCGGGGCAGTTCTCCAGAGACTGAAAGAAAGATGATATTGTGATAACATTCAAGAAAGGTGAGTTGGATGACCTGGGTGAGGTTAGACCTGTCAGCTTGACATTGATCTCAGACAAAGTAATGAAAAGATGCTGAGAGAACACTTGATTAATAAAGAAATAAAGGAGGTAAATATAATTAATGCCAGTCAAAATAGCTTTATGGAAAATAAATATCATCAACCTAGCTTGATAACTTTCTCAATACTACAGTTTTCATTAACAATTAAAATGGGATTTATGAAATACACCCATTGTGCCACAAGTTTTTCTTTTGATATTATACCACACATTGTCTAACAAAAAATGAAGGCACAAAATCAGTCTCACGCACAATAAATAGACGTAAAATCGTCTAGGTAGAAAGTTTCAGAATTGACCAAGAGTTGAAAAACTTTTAATAGTTAAGTTTCTAACAGGACTCTACAGGATTTTTTTTTTTTTTAATTTTCCTGCTTTTTGTTACCCATGTCCAGTGGTGGAAAGTATTATTCCTCATTGAGCATGCTAAGAGAAATATTGTTGAAGTAGTTGAATGAGACCAGTATTATGAAGTCTAATTTTCAACAGGCTTTGGTCTACCCAATGAGCTAAGTTAACTACACCTAAACATACAGTAGCAGTATACAAAAGAAGAATTAGGCTTTATTTGCAGCAGGGTGGGCACTATCACGTAGAGCGGTCTGAGAAATACTTTGAATAATTTGAATAATTAATTGATAATATACACTGACTGTTATGCTGTAACTCCTAGGGATAATGTAATCTGGGAATTCATATATAAATAAATTCATGTATAAATGTCTCTGGATCCAATGTCTCTGGAAAATCTCCAAATTTTCTTATCTTAGGCTGGTGTAATTTTGTGTTAGTAACATCTGGTTTTGGAGTTCCCATCAAACATGTCTTAAATGGAACAGATTAAAAGAACAGCAGAAATAAAGAAATGGAGAACTAATTTTGTTAGCAACTAAGTTTTATAATTAAAGTGGACAGTTGATTGGCAAGAGAAGTTTCTTTCGTCTATCAGAAAAATTACAAAATAATGTCAGATGGCTCATAGTTGAAGCTAGATATATTCATATTACAAATAAAATAGTTTTAAGACTAGCATGAGACATATTTTAATCAAGTGATAAGCATTTGTTATTCTTAAATTCTTAAATGCAGGTTGGTTCCCCCATGCTGCTCTAACTCAAGCAGGAATTAATTTGAAGTCTTACATTACACACAAAAAATATGCTGGATGATTAAATGGACTTTTATGGCTGCAGCCCAGGAATCTATAGCAACAGAGAGAGCTGACTTCTTTGCTCTACTTGCCAATAAAATGAATTGTCTGATCTATAAAGAAAATGTTCACTAGCAGAATAATAATTTGGTTGGTATGTGATCTTTGGTTAAATAATTGCACTGGTAAAATCTCTAGTGTAAATTCACCTATACACAGGGCAGCTTAGTCAGTTTTTAAAACCAAATAAACATGCTGATTTACATTGGAATGGACATTCATGAGAGACTTTAAGCTTAAAATGAAAGAACTTTTCCAGTTACGCTGTACTTAAAATTCATAATAAACAATGGACTGACTAAACCTTGATGAGATATCTTGACCTAGGTAATATTTTGGATAAGAGGAAAAATATGTTTTGACCAACTTTTTGAGAAAATGTTCGGTGAGGGTTTGTTCCTTATACCCAAACTATCCTGTGTATCATCAGAGAGATAAGTCTTCAGCAAAATAAAGTGCATTTCTTAATGTATTCTACTTACGTGTCAATGTTTTTGTAGCAGGTGTGGCTACAGAAGTGACTTCTTGGGGAAGCTGCCAGAAACTTCCCCCATCTCCAACAGAGCCAATGGCAGCTGACTCTGAGACTGACACTGCTGGCCAAGGGCAAGTCATTCAGGGAAGACAGTAGCACCTCTGGAATAACAGGTTTAAGAAGAAAAACAAAGCTATTGCCCAGAAGTAATTGCAGGCAGAAAAGAAAGGAGTGAGAGTATGTGAGAGGAACAGCTCCATCTGCATATGTCAGCTAATGTCTGACACCACGGTGAGTGAAGGAGGGGCAGGAGGTGCTCCAGGCACAGGAGCTGAGATTCCCTTCAGCCCATGGGGAGGCAGCTGTGCCCCTGCAGCCCATGGAGGAGCACGGGCATGCAGAGATCCACCTGGAGCCTGTGGGGAGGGCTCACGCTGCACCAGGCTCCTGGCAGGAACCTGTGGACTCGCATACTACAGCAGGTTTCCTGATGGGACTTGGGACCTCCTGAGGGACACAGTGGAGCAAGCTGTTCTTGAGGGACTTCATTGTGACTTGAGGGACCTACATTGTGACCCTAGGGGGGACCTACACTGGAGCAGTGTGATCCTGAAGAGCTGCACCCCATGGAAGGGACACATGCTGGAGAATTTTGTGAATAAGCGCTGCCTGTGGGAAGGAGAAGTTTTTGGAGGACTGACTTCCATGGGAGGGAATCCACAATGCAGCAGGGGAAGAGTGTGAGCAGTCCTTCTGCTGAGGAGCAAGGACTGGCAGAAAGAACATGTGATGAACTGACTGTGACCCCCTTCCTTCCCCCTGCCCACCTGGCAGGAGGAGGTAGGGAAACGGGGAGTGGAAAGGTGAGCCCATGGAGAAGGGAGGGGTGGAGGGGAGGTGTTTTAACATTTGGATTTATTTCTCATTACGTACTCTGATTTCATTGCTAATAAATTAAATTATTTTCCCTAATCCAGTCTGGTTTTACCCGTGACAGTGACTACTGAGTGATCTCTCCCTGCCCTTGTCTCAACCCACAAGATTTCTGTTTCTGTTTCTGTCTAGTTGAGGAGGGAAGTGACAGAGTGACTTCAGTGTGCACCTGGCATCCAGCCAAGGCCAATCCACTACAGTCCTTTTTGGCACCCAACACGGGTGCTATGAGGGCTGCTATGGTGAAAATTAACTCCATCTTAACCAGACCCAATACATTTTAGATGGTGTTTCTAAATTTCATACAGAAGACTTAGGATTCTAAGCTCAGCCTGGTCTCATACACAAATAGCATGACCACTCTTGGGCCAAAAAGTAAAGCAAACAAGTAATGAAGATGGTATTGTAATTAAAGCAGAGGTCTATGAAACCTACAAATTAAAACTGCAATAAACGGAATAATATTATGTATGAATTGCCTTAAATGCAAATATAAACCTATCAAAATAATGGTACCAGCAACTTTGTATAAAACTTTTGTGACACTCTGGTGGTATGCCAGCCATAATATATAAACATTAGATCCAGGTATGGGAGCAATGTGGTCAGCAAAGATGCAAGCAAAGCCATGTGCAGTTGCATGCAGGAGCAATCAAAGTGTCAGAAATTGCAAACCCAAGGTAAGGAACAATGAGTGAAATAAAGACAAGGGGCTAGAGGTAGGTAGAACACCCTGCTTACATATAAAAATGTTGACCATCAAAAACAAAATCAAGATAAAAAGCATCTGGAACACCATGTGAGATCCCTTTCAGGTGCAGGTAGCAAGAGGCATAAAATGTCAATGATGAACATGAAAAAGAAGATGAGGTCGTGTATATAGTAATTGCTCTTATCAAACAGAACTCAAACCTGGTCATCAATGGACCACAGACAACATAAAATAGTCTTACAGCAGCAGCTTCAAGGTCTTGTATGTTCACAGCTAATTCAGGATATATTTTTAGTGACAATCAGTTTTCTATTTGCAGTGATAATAATTTAAAAAATGTAAGAAGCACAAGTGGTTTTATGAATTAATGAAGTTAGCAAACTTTGATTTTAAATTTTAAAGAATGTCCTAACCTGATAGCCCTTTAAATATTTCCATCACGGTAATCTCAAATTACCTGATAGATACACACACACACACACACACAAATATACACATATAAATCCGTACATGTACATTCAGTTTAAAAGTATGTCTGCCACACACTGTTGTGTGGCTTCCTTCTGTTATGGAAAATAAATATGTCCCTTATGGCCACTTTTTGTCTGGCTGTACTTGCTGTCACTGCTTTATTTGAGACCACAAAAAACCAGAAAAAGAAGTCAGGGGCATTTTTTGTCACTCAGTGTAAAGACCTTCAAGATGAATGTTCATTATCCTCTAGTAAAAACGGTATTTTATTTTGAGTGCAGTTTAATGAAAGTACCATACTTCAGCCGTGTCTTCTATTATTAGCTTAGAATCACAAGATATGGGGCAAAAAGGAAAGGAAGTTAGTCTGAAGTCTATGTAGAAAATAATTATTTATTTTACACTTTAAATTTCAGATTCCTCTTACTAGTGATCCTCAAACAATTTTGCATTATTCCTGAGAGGCCACTAGAATTTAGTAGGAGATTATAATGCAAATAATGTATTACTGTTTAATGATGCCACAGTGTGCATTTTATGTATTGCTTGTCCAATTTACTAGATCAGAGCAAAATTATCAGCATATGCACCAGCTGAAAGTGATGCTTGTTTGATTCTATGGACCAAACTATCACTAAATAAATAGCAGAGGTCCAGATATGAGAAAATAAAGCTGGCGTGTAGTGAGACAGCTTTTGTTTGAATCTTCCTTACAAGTGGCAAGCTTGAAAATGAGAATCTAAAACTTGGTTTACCATAAACTGTAATATAACAATTTTTCATAGAAACCTTAAACTCAAAGTCACTTTTCATTGAGGGTTTTAACCACATAGGTAAATCAAAGGTGGGGACAAGAGCTTTTCACTTACTCTTTTTAAATTTAATAAATCACACCCCACAACCACAACAGGGATAGCTGGATGAGAAAGAGCTTTGACCTTTGCTTGTGAAACTAATTCTCAAAATGCTTGTTCATGAAAGAGATGATGGAATTTGTAATATTAAGAAGTAATAAAATTATATATCTAGTATACCCCAGAACAGTATCCACATCATGAAATGCAGTTTGCATATACATGCACACACGAATACCTTCATATACACCTGTAGGTACATGAATGGAAAAGAGGGAATTGGGAAATTCTCATCTGTATTTGTCCATTCAGAAATTAAGAAAATAAAAGAAAAAATTATTTAGCTTTGAGATGAGAATGAGAGAAAATCTGGAATGCATCAGCCCTTTGGATGATACACAAAAATAGACACAGTCCTTTCCTTCCCTTCAGATATCTTGTCAAAAAGTATTAGGAAAGAAGTATTATTAGCACAATCAAAGAAAAACTTATAAAGGGATACACAATTCAAACTGCTACTTAACAGCAAAAGTTCAACAGACAGAAAAGATATTATATATGCTTCTCTGTTAGACATTTCACATTATTTATTTGAGACATCTTATTCCAAGCATACAGGATAATGTGAATGCTCTTCTGAGATATTTAACTTTGGTCATTCAATAAATACATATTTTAAACATCCACTCTAATATGTTTACTCTCACTTGCAGAATTGATTATAACACAACTTAACTGCCTGCATTGGTCTAATATTATTTTCCTTTTGTTAATGGGCAACATGTTTCTGTTTGGGATGATTCTTTGTCTGGGTTTTTTAATAGTGGACTATTTTGTATGATTGGGGTGGAGGGGTTGACAGTTTAGGTAAAATATACTATTTTAATTCAAAACTTCTTCTAAAAGCAAAATTAAAGGATACACCAGGAGAATATTTTCTGACTGGAATCCCAACACCTAAGAACTACTCTTACATTAATCACTTTAGGAATCAGATTCAATACTGGTACTACTTGCACAGAAGTTTGATAGACCCATGAAAAATGATAACATATTTCTCTGTAAGTCAACATTTACTTGACAAGAACACACCCATATAAAATAAAAGATTGTAGTGTAACTAAAGGTCTGGAAACTGGAGTGATTCACTGGTAGGTAGATCTTTCTTAATCTTTTTTTCTATGGAGAAGACTCAGAGGCACTAATTACCAAAAATAACTGTTCGTTTTCTCAGACTATGTATAATAAACAAGTAGATAGAAGCAGAAAACCCAAAAAGAATAAAAATAATATTTTAGGAAACTGCTTTTACTGAACAGCTGTATCTACAGAGAAATGGAGATGATGATTATGACAGTGCTTGGGAAACAATGTTATAACGGACTGAAAATCTAACCAGATGATTCTGAGATTGTGCACAAATTTGCCCTGTATGTGTCTGCCTGAGTGAAATTTGGCACAGATTCTGCTAACTATTATATTGTGCTAATTGCAGTAGATTTTCTTTTGTCAATCAAGGAGACAATTTTGTTGGATCTGCACTCTCGCATCAGACTTATTTACTTTCTAAATTGTTTTAAGTATGTTAGCTACTATCAGTATTTTATTTGTAGACATAATTTCTCTGAACCTAGCATAGTTCAGTAACCTGATCAAATATTTAGATCTGGAATCCAAATTCTGAATTCCACAAACAGCTATGTAGGTGATAGTATTACATGAAAGTATAGGTTGAACACCAGCCCTGCCTCAGCCCCCTTCACCAAAACAGCGTTACCATGGATAACCTGGTAACAATCTATATATTCTTTAGATTTTAAGAGTTTCCATCATTTATAGGCAAATTTCTCTCATGATAATAATAATGAAGACAGCTGTATAAACAAAATGTTTGCAGCCACCAATGCTAAAATACTAAAACTCATCTTAGTAAAAAAAGTTAAAATATAAAAGCTGGTCTGCTCAGTTCTGGCTCTAAAGTGATGACTTTAAGTGGAGATAAAAAACCCAAGGCTTGTGAGGAGCTGATTGTATTACCACAACCTCAGGGGAGAGAATGGGCGGTCAGGCTTTTTCAAGGTAAACCCAAACTTCTCAGCGTGTAACTCTGGCCTCTTGTTATGATCAATGAAGATTTTTTTTTCTAAAGCTGTGCCTGCCTTTTTCATTCCATGTTATTAATGGGGTACTGATCCCTGTCAGGAAAATGAACATGCAGGGGGTCATAAGAAAAAATAGTAAACATACAGAACTCCCATTGTGAGACAAAAATAAAATGATTGAAGCTGTTTCAGTTACACCCCTATATAAGTAACGAAAACTGTAAGCATACAATAAGAACTAAGAAAAATAGATTTTTGGTACTACTTAACCTCTCATCGTACATTTTAAAAGCCCTTTCAAACAGAAAGGAACTAACAGTATGATGCTTTCTAACAACACATCAAAAATCCTTGGAACTCATCCCTACAGATGGAATTGAGAAGCTATATGTTAGACATATTTTCTAAATTATCAGATAGTTTAGAAAATGTGAACATATGATTCCTTTGCATCTGTGCACCCTCTAAAGACAAATATATCTTTCTTATAGAAAAATATGAACACTTTTTATGCAACATCTGGAAATTTTGAGAAGAAATAACTTTTTAATTAATCCACATCTCCCATTAATACCCAGACGTTAAGAATGCTATTTTTCCTAATACACTGAAAGGCTCACTTAGAGTGGTAGTTGGTAAGAGAGGACCTTAGCATTCTCAGAAGTGACTTAATAGGTGCAATAAAATTATAAGATTTTTATCTATGCATGGATAAGATACTTCTTAAACTTTGAGAAATTTTCTCTCTGTTAAAGCAAAAACCAAGTTCAGGTATAATTTTATGTAGTACATGTAAAAAGTTGCACAAAATTGGTAGCTTAGTTGCAATACTGTTCTCTTATCTGTAGAAAAATTAATGTAAGAGACATTTGGAAATAGAAGCATCAAAGTGCCACAGAGTTTTTGACATTTTAACAATGACAGGAAGTATTTTTTTCATGAAGTTTATATATTTGGTGCTATCACAAAACAGAAACAGGTGGCTATTCTTGGTGAATTTTCTCATCTCAGCTGAGCTTACACTTCCGTGGACAACCATTGATATTTGTGTTATTGTTGTTGCCTTCTTGGTAAATTAGCATCTGTTACATCCTTCCATTTTGTGACTGCATGCTATTGGAAACAAATATAAGCATCAAAAATCGTTCTCATTTTCATCTTTTATTTCCCAAGCCCCCAAATCTGTGCTTTTTAATTTCATCACCCACATGAACATCTGTCTCATATCTATATTATTATGCAGACTCACTTTGAAGAAAATGGCTTTAAAATTTACTAGACAGCTAAATGGATAATGTTAACTTAGAGATGTCAAAAAAAGCCTTTTGAGAAAGTATTTGCATGCTTTGTATGAAATTTAACTGCATTTTTGTGAACAGCTTACAGGGAAAAAAACCTCAGCATTTAATTTGAACTGGTGGCACTGTTCTCCTCTCATGGAAAATTATGTTTAAGTGTTTCTAAAAATTATGAACTTTAGATGTTTCTAAAGATCACATCTTGAACTAATTTTTGCTGAATCTATTCATTTGGGCTTATTCTTCTCTAACGCATGAGGCACTTGCTCTTTGAGATGCTTCTTTCCTAAATATTAAACCTAAGGCATTTATTCACCACTAGCACCTTCAGGGATTTTTATGAAAAATCTCTGTGAAGAATACATTGTAACTGGTATTTAATTCTTTGGCAAATGTCTCTGGAAGCTACAGATGTATGATATTTATTGTATATATTGATTTCTTATCTTAGTATGCTTCTGGGACAAAATCTGCAAAAGAGAGTAAAGCCTCTGGTGGTTTAATTTAAAACCAAAACACATCAAAAAATACAAAACTTAAAAATTAGTGAGCTTCAAAGACCAGAAGACCCCAAAGTCTAGTCCAAACACGTTTCAGGAAAATAATAAGCACCTTTATCCTAACAGTTAAAGATATACTATTTGACATACTATTATCATAGCATCCAAGTCCTTACCTAAACCTGTAAAATTATCCATATTACTATTATATGCAAATAGCATATAATATTGCAATTACTTTTGTTTTCGTATATTAGTTATTTATAACTAAAACCGATTTGTTTCAAAAAGAGAGTCAAGTAAAAAGCTTAAATTAAAAATCCATGTTTTGTCATGAAAGGATGAGAATTTAGGCACTTAAGTGTAAAAACTAAATACATGATGGTTTCAGATTAAAAGGAGTAAAGTTTATGTGTGGAAAAAAACCTCTAATGTACAATAATGATAAAGGTAGAAGTAGTAAGTTGTCTGATTTGTAACAAAATAAATAAATTTCAAGTTTTTTCTACTAGGTGTTTCAAACCTGATTTTAATAAATGTGCTTGAGTATAGGATTTTATTCTCAAGCTGAATTTTGTGTCAGTAGGACCCAATGTACATGTGATTCCTCCTGATCACACCCATACCAGCCCTCAGCAGGAAATTACTGAGGCTTGCCAAACACCCAAATGCTTTGCTACTCACACTAATCAGTCAGTATGCCTGGCCTTACTCTTTAAGGCTGCTAGATAAACCTACAATATGTTATCTGTCAGGAGAAGGCCTTTTTCTCTGAATATCCACACAGAAATTACGTCTGCTGTGGTTGTTGGGCCAGGCAGTGACTAAGAAAGGTGCTTTAGTCTGTCTTCTGTAACTGGAGGCAGAACTCCCACCATGATACTGGCCTAACACATGCAGCACTAGGAGCACATACCTCTTTTACTTATGCATTCTAGCAAGTCTTTCTAGGATGAAGAAGATACCAGGGTGCAAATATGTATTATACATTGTACTTCACACCTTTTCTTCCCTTGCCTCATGCATCCCAATCTGAGCAATGCATCTCAGAAGTTAGTTATCAGATTATTTCAGGATAATCAGAAGCTCAAAGGGTTAAATCTCATACAGAGTTTTTTACTGGAAATACGTTCATTAGAGTATATTGGTGTGTTTACTGAGGACACCAGAAAAGTGTTTCACTGGGACAAGGAATTTTAGATGTTGGTTGTCACAGGAATGTTTCAGCAGCCTGAACTGCAGGTGAACGGGCTGCCTCTAGTTTGCAACCACATGTGCCAGCTTGTCAAACTGCATCACATATTAAACAGCTGTACCTAGAGGGCACGGGCAGGAACAATGTTCTCTC
This sequence comes from Chaetops frenatus, assembly GCA_013400775.1. Taxonomy (NCBI): domain Eukaryota; kingdom Metazoa; phylum Chordata; class Aves; order Passeriformes; family Picathartidae; genus Chaetops; species Chaetops frenatus. The sequence goes on along the minus strand of VZTR01000027.1, from coordinate 63,758 downwards.
CAGTAAATCTGTAATTTACTCTGACTTTCTTTATGTAGAGAGTGGATCATGTCCCCTTTTTACTTCTTTCAAGCAGTGGTCTCTCTGACTCCCTTTCATGACCTATTTCACCCAGCTTCAGCCTGTGGGCAAACATCAAGTCATGTCATCCAATGTAATAAATCCTAGAATCCTAGAATCTGTTATTATACAGAGGTCTTTGGCTGCTCCTCAAAATAACATTTCACACTCCTAATAGCCCTCATATGTGCTCTCCCTCTTTCTTGGCACAGAAGACACCCCCTGAATCTTAAAATGCCACTTATATCACCTCTAAAATCTCTCCATTTTGGACTTTGTCTCACAAGAATTTTCAGCAAACTGTCAAACAGGGAAAATAAAAACCTAAATGATTTAAGAAAATTTTGATTAGTATGAATTCTTCAAAAGGCCAAACACATCTGTTTTTTCATTAGCATTTGCACATATGTCTAATAGTAAGGATAAAGGAAATGTATGCTGACAAGGGCATTCCATGAGAGAATGAAACTGGAAAAGCAGAAATATAAAGCCACTATACCCCTTCCTGGAATAGATTTTCTGAGGTCATTTTTATGCCAACATGTGGCCTTCTGTAGTCAAACAATTCCATACTTTTTATCTAATCATAAGGAATCATTCAGTCTTTGAAAATACTACAGTTAAAAAAGGTTTCTTGTATTGAAATAGACTATTTAAAATTAAATAAATAAATTAGTTCCTTTTTGCCCTGCTCAGTACAGCGTAGTTGCCTGATTGTCTGCCAGTCTGAAAAAATTTGAAAAGTAATTTCATCTTTTATGTTCAATTAATTTATGAAAATACTTGTGGGGGAAACAGTGGTATCATTCACCTTATTTACATATTGGTCTTCAAACTCTTATCCTCAGCTGAGATTTTCTTTTGTCTTAGCTTTTTTGTCAAAAGGTAAGTCAGTAGCAGAAGATCATTTCTATGTGCTTACCCCACCTTAAGGACTGGTTTTGTTTCCCCTTGCTTCTTTGAAAAAGCAGGAAAGAATTCCAGAGCCAGCCTGAGACATCAGTAACAGGAATGAGTTTGATAAGTTACAGTTGTTGCTTAGTCATTGATTTGGGCCCAGGGCTGAGAATCTCTCTTAGGATCTATATGTCTGGCTTGATGTTCTCCTTCAAATGTGTCAGCAGAAAAAAATAGAAAGGAAGATGTATTAGTCTTTCCAGTAATATGAACTTATAAAATATGATTCACTTTTAGCCAGCTACAGTCTGCTGACACCCTAACCCATGGCTGTATTTGTAACTTGCTATCTGTATATTCTGGCAGATTCACCCCTTTGCAGACCTTTTCTCAGGAAGACTGGTGAACAGCTCTGGAGAAAGCAGCAAAGCAGTCGAGCAGGTGCTAGGAATGTTCTCATGTGATGATGAATGTGTTGAAGATTATCATTTTGCCTCTTCCCAGACACAGCATTACATTTCAGGGCTTTGTCTCCCATAAAGGGTCATGAGACAGGAAGACAACCTAATAAAACAGTGTGTAGTGAAAGCAGCTTGTTTTGATGTGAATAAAAAAAAAAAAACAAAACATTCCCACTCAGTTTTTACACAGAAATAGTATTTAACAGTTAATTTTTTTCTTTTTTTTTTTTTTAATTAAAGTGACTTTTACATTATGAATTTGCACCCATAAGTGCAGTGACTGCATTTCAAGACTGTTTAGGCCCTGGGATCTTTCCAAGCAAAGGTTGTTCAAAGAACTACTGTGTATCACAAGAACATGCTGTAGAACATGAACACATTAACATCAACAAAATGTTTTAAAAAGGTAGAGTGTTTTCGTCAGTTTTATAAAGTTTATTTGCTGTAGATTGTTATGAATTTCCCGCACAACATCTCTCCATGAAAGGATCAAGTGAGTAGATGAATGTGAAATAAACACTTGCAGGGTATCTGTGCTATAGCTTTAGGAAAAGTCTATTTTGTAATTACACAGTGATTAACAATTCTATTTGTATTTTCTTATCTTGGTGTCATAAACATCCCCATTTTGAAGTTGGCATTAATATGAGGTTTGAAAAAAAATACCAATACCTCTTTTGGATGTTGAACAATATTTTCTTTGAGGATAATGGAAATTAGTTTTAAAGTCTCATTAAATGATAATTTTTAAACCTACTCTAAAACCAAACTCTAAAAATTCTTACCAAAAAATTCAGATCAGTGGAGCATGAAGTTGGTAGGTAACACGTTGTTAGATATGGTGCTCCTAATTCCAAATTCTGTAAATATTATAGATGCATCCAATATTTTCAATGTACTAATTGTCTGATATGTCTTTCAATTATTTTCCTAATATATTTATGAACCAATTTATATATTCTTGATCTTAAATACAATTCTAACTTTTTAAAGGCAAATTAGACTATGCATGAAGGGAACACTGATGGCCAGATACTGACAGGAATATAAGTAATTGGGTTTTTATATAGTATAATGGTATTTAAAAGACAATTAACTGTAAATTGGATTCTTTAATCATCTGATCACTGCTTACAATCCTCATGCTGTAATAACACTATGTTTTTCATACAGACTAAAATTTAAACTGTTCATAAGTTTATCATGTGATATGTTAAATGTGTGACAATTGACTGTGTCAAAATGTATGTCAAATTAGATAGCCACTAAACAGATTTATTGTAAAGCCATTTAAAGTATCTTTTAAAGGAGCCAGGAGGAAACTGTGGAAATACTTGATAAATCATAGTAATATTAAATAATGTCAGAAGTAAGCTTGTGGGGATTTGAGTCTGGGTGTCTACTCATCAAAACACATGAAATTTCCTGCCACATCTGAGAGGGAGAGAAATTGCACTAGTCAATGCATGTATTAAAGAAAATAAGAAAGCAGCAGCCCCCAAAAGGCAAATAAAACCAAGAAAGAAGTTGGAAGATGAAGATAACATGCTATTCCCAGATGAACCTTGCAATATTTGTTTTCCATTCATTTTTATTTATTGAGAATTAGGTTCCTTCATAAATATAGAAACAAAATTACACATAAATGAAGAAAGAAAATAAATAACCTTGGACACTATGTAGACTGTTTACAACAATCTGTTTCAACTGAGTAGTAAATCAAAATATGCTTTATTTAATGAAAACAGATTTCTGATTCTGAATTTGTGCTTTAGTCTAGAATTTATTAACTATGTAAATATTGTTAATTGTAAATACATTATTAAATAGAAACACTAAACGTATCTTTCTGTGTTCACATTTCATTCTTCTTTGAAGATCTCCTTTTGTTTACCAGGAATTACTTTTATTCTTTGGAACATTTCACTGATGTGCAAACCTTTCAAAAAGAACACCAGTGCTTTGATTTATTTTGAAAGCATTCTCATTAAACTGTGTACTGCTATATTGAAATACATGATTACTGTAAAACTGCTGACACAAATATTTTTTCATATTACTCTTTAAGTTAGTTGATTTTCTGTGAATGTTAAATCAAGGACATGAACATACACTTCATCTGCATAGAGATGAAGATGCTTCATATATTTATTATTTCTTCCTCTGCTGTAATTTTTATGTATATAGATTTTTTTAAAGTAAATGTACTAAGCAAGTTCTTAATAAAACTACCAGTTTTATAACTCTACAGCACTGTAATTTTTTTAAGTTCAATTAGAGTAATAAACATCTCTATAAGCAATAACTGTACTAATAGACTTCCCAGTAAATATTTCAGTACAATTGAATAAACTAACACCAACATTTATTTTTAGCCTTGATGTGTATAACTTTTAGTTGACAAATTTTTCTAATTTATCACCTGCTTAAGGCACTTGTAGTTTCCTATGAAATAGTTGGAACAAAGTATTTTAGGCTTTTTCTCAATATAAATAAGTATTCCTTCTTTTTTCTTTTTCTAAATGGTGGATTATCGCTTTTCAGATTAATATGAACTTTGCAAAAGGACTTTTGGTATTTTAGACATTGACTATAAAGAACTTTAGAGTGTGTTAGATGCCCTCAGACTGATTTTAAATACATTTTAACAGAGGTTTGTTGTTAGTCTGCTAATGTTTCTAAAACCAGGTACTGTACGTACTTATGGTTTGCATAGCTGGTTACACTCTGGTCTGCTAGTAGTGACTGCATAACATTTGTTTAACTGGAATGCCCCATCCTGAGGGTGTGAATGAGGTTGGACTTCGTGATGAGTATTCTGGTCAATGTTGTCGCGTTCCAATGTGGGGAACAGTGAGGAGTTCTTTTAAAAACGGATAGTCGGGAACAGAATTAAGCCAAACGAGGCAAACGTTGTATCTGAGAACCGTTTATTTGTAATGAAAACAAGAAGAAGGAGTTGCCCAGACAAAAGAGGGCTAGAAGAGACAGGAAAGACAGAAGGAAAAATGGAAAAGGACTTGGGGAGAGGGGACACAGAAGAGAAGCAGCGCTGTCGGTGCCCAGGCCGCGGGCTGTGCGCGCTGCCTGCCCGTGCTCGGGCTGGCTCTGACCGGGCCTGCGCGGCTCCCGGAGAGGCGCGGCTGCTCAGGCCCGGCTCCCACGGCCACGGTGCCGGACACGCGGTGAGTGGGCCCTTGGATGGGAGGTTCTGGAGCCTGGACAGAGTCACGGCGAGGGTTGCGGCAACGGGCTGGATCGGGGTGGCAGGGCCAAATGAGGGCAGCCCGGGCAAGGACGTGAGGGTGAAGTGACAAGGCGGCGGTCAAGGACGCAGGGAGGCAGGACAGGCGGGAGGGCGAGCAAGAGTCAGCGAGGGGAGGAGAGCCAGAAGGCAGGCTGGGGCCAGGGCAAAGGAGGGACCGAGCCAGCCAAGGGACAGCAGCAAGCCCTGGTGAGCAGCCACCAGTGAGCTGAGACGCAGTTTTCATAACCCCCGGCCCCTCCCAAAGTCGGCCCGCGGACAGGAGACCATTGGTTTGGGCCGAACTTTCTTTGCGGTCATTAGTGGAGTTCTGTTCGTGACCTGAGTGGAGAAGCCCCTCCGCAGTGTCTCCCATGAGTGCCCCATGTGAGGTGTGGCCAGGCGAAGTCTCCCCAGAGACAAGGCTTTTTCTTCCATCGTCTCCTAGCTGCTTGCTGGACGTGAGGCGTGTACACGCCATCTCCCCTAATGTCTCTGACAACCCTGACAACCTGCGTTGAGGCAAACTAAAATGGCTGAATGAAAACTGAATTGGCTCCTCACAAATGTGTCTGATTCTGAGTACTTGCATATTTGAAATCTCATGTATTTAAGAAATAAAATAATTACTATTACTATAAAGCGTCGTATTGTAATTTAACAGACTTTTTCTTTCAATCTGTAACCAAAAACTTGTATCAGTGTGGTGAAAAAATTTAAATAACCAGATAAGAATTACCTTCAGTATTATAGTTTCTCCAGTAGCTTTTGATTTCTTCACATGTTGCAGAACATATAAATAAAGAATTTTGTCAGATTTATTCTCAACTACTGACTTCTCCATGCTCTGATACTGTCATGAGGATTTGAGCATTTTTTCAAATTTTATGAATTTTTTGGATATCCTTCGTCTGTATCATAAAAGTAATTATCTGGCTACTTCTTAGAAGTTATTGAAAACATGTTTGGTTGTTATATTTGCCTTTATTTTTGTCGGTTTTTGTTGTTGTTGTTGTTGATTTTTTTTTTTTTTCCCTTGTAAAGTAAACCAATTTCCTTTTTATTCTTCAGTTATCACTACTTCTTGAATCTTATCTGACAAGCCGGGAGGTAAATTAGCATAGTTCTTTGGGTGTCATTAATGAAGGCAGTGTCAGAGAGCACTGAATTTTCTTTCTTACTAACTTGTATAGTGCCAGTTACATATGCTCATTAAGCTTTTTATTTTTACTGAAAAGAAATATTGTTTTGCTTATCTTCTAAAGATGGTTTAATCCTTTTCCAGCCACAACAGTGCAGAAGATTTCACAGCACCACTGACTTTTTCCAACACGTATCTACAAATAAGACTAATTATTCTTCCAACTTCGTTCTACAATATATGACTTGCTCAAATATTTTGGGAAACATATGAAAACAACAGTACTATCTATCAAGACTTTATATATTAATTCCTTAACTTATCTGAACATTTTTCTTCACTATTTTCTTTGTGGTAACACAGGCCTTTACTTCTTGAATAATACAGTTTTGGAGAAAAAAAAGTAATCTCTCCTTTAGCGAATGAGGTCTCATTAATTCTACTACTAGCAGCAATAGTTCCTGCACTAACAGTTTGCATATAATTTGTACCTCCAAGCATTCGAACTTTTTCTGCATTCTAGGTGAAAATATTGAAGACTTAAAAGCTAGTAAATTGGAGAGTTGTAGATTGCCATAAGATGAAAAAAAAGGTGGAGACACCTAATTAAAGTGAAATGGTAAATGAGAAAGGCTATTAGAAATGAAAGGAGACAGAAGCAGGGCCGAAATTAGTGGAGACCCCAAGATATCACTTAGACAGAGATAATTTCAAGAAGAAAGAAAAAAGGTAATAGAAAGGAAAGAAACAAAGAAGCTGACACTAGCAGGATTATGCAGTACAAGATTGTCTTTCAACGTAGTGCAGAACAAAAGCATCTGACTTATCAAATGGAATATCTTCCTTCAAACACAGAAAATAGCTAGAAGCTCAAGGACTGCTTATTGGGTTTTGGTTGAATTTTATTATATTGGTCCAAATCCCTGAGCCTCAAGTGGTGTGGGTTCTGCTTGTATGAGAGACTCTTATTAGCATAGCACTGCTACAGATTTTATGTGTGTTTAACAGCTTTCAAAGTAATTAATTTTATCTTGGAATAAAAGCAAAACATTTTGTGATTTTGAATGAAACAGAGTCAGATTACTCGATCCTCAAGTTTCAAGTTAGTCCTTCTGGTCAAAAGCAAAAAACTGTCAAAAATCTCGTTACAGAAATCTTCATAAAAATCAATAAATCACTACAGAACAAGTTGACTTTGAAAAACCGTGTGTTTTGACAGATTACAGGTTGTCAAAAGTATTTTGGCCATTTAAACTTGTCAGTTTAACATTTTCTGGTTGAGAAACTCCTTCCTTTACATTCTCCTTCAGAGACCTCATTTCTGAACACAAATATCTACATTTTAGTTTTCTGTAAGCTTAGGCGTTCTGACATAACAGGTCTCTGTGACTGGATCCAGAAGAGGAAACTACAGCAAGTTTTGTGAAGCAAAAGATATATTAAAAGATGAAGAACCATTTGGAAAATTATTGTCTTTAATGAAATACTACCCTGAAAGATTCAAAACGTTTACATCAAGTTCTAGCTCACTGCATTCAAATACGTAGGAATAAAATGTAGACATCTCTGAACTTAATATATAAGAATACTGGGTCTTCACCCTGACTAAATTTCTTATGCAAAGAAGATGAAAATGCACAGGTATGCACACACACACATATTTTTTATATTTGTGTCTGTGTTTTCAGTATTTTCAGTATTTTTTTTTAACTATGGAGGTAAAAATAATAGATTGATATTATATGATACAGATATTACAGAAGTTTCCTTGAATATTACTGGTCCCTGTATTTTAAGTGGCAGATAATGAAGGAAGCATTTTTTGTGGGGGTTTTGGTGGACAGCAACTCTACTCTTTCAGTGTAGCCAAACACTCAGAGAAGTTAGAACTTATATTGTGGCACCAGTAATAGATTTCTGTGCAGAATGTACTTTTCATATGATTAAAGTTTCTGATTCTTATGTCTGGTATTCAAATGTTGAAACATATACCAATACACGGCATAGATATTTTACTAAATTGCCTATGAATAACTATTTACAACACATATAAAAAAATGTATTAAAGGGACTGCAACAATATTGGCCCAAGGAATATGTACACAAGCTCATATATTTTTCTACCATGCCAAAATGCCAAAAGTATGTTTGTAAACATAGAAGGCACAGAATATACTGTTTCTTCATCCAGGCTTTCATAATTTAAAATTGAATTTATATGTGCATGCTTCTTAGCAGTAAAAATCCATAATTTAGAATTATATATGTATATACAGAAAAAAAAATGCTGTTGCATCCTTTGGTTTGGCTTTCTCCATTGGTTTTATAGACACTTTCTGGATTCATTTTTCAAGAACAGGAAGAAATCCTCAGAGCTGGCTACATAAAAAAATTCTAGAGGATTAGAAAGCTACCAGATATGTTTGCTCAAACCCAATGAAAAATGTCAATTAATGTTGCAAACTTTTAAGATCAATTTCTATTTGATTTTATGCAATAATCTCACTGAAATAATTTTAGAAATGCACTAAAATCTTTATTTTATGTACATTAAGCAAATACTGACATACAGTATATGGCTGTGAAAAGACAAAAGAAATAACATTTTTCTCCGTGCTTATAAACAAGTACATTGTTCTTCACTCCTATTAATACTTAACACATGAAATTGCCTACAAAAATCAATCAGGTTGCATCAGCATAAAGGCAAACTGAGCTTATAATGAGGCATGAAAAGCTCTTTTATCGCTTTCTAAAATACATTAAAAAAGGAAACACTCCCCTTAAGATCTTCTGTATTCTTTTGAATCCTTTATTACTCAAAAGTTGTGCTTCTAGAATAAAGAAGAAAAAACCCTTTTGTGTAAGTGATTGCTTACAAAAATGTTCTAGATATTAATTTTCATATAAAACATTAATATTTAAATAAAACAATATTCTATAAATAATGTGCATTGGTTGTAAACTTTTAGGATATATCTAATTTACTAAAAATTATTTACAAATTATTTTCCTTTTTTCTTTTTTAATTAAGGCTTATACCTCATACATTTTTTTAGGGGAAGAATTAAAAATAATATCCTAGAGTATATAAGAGAATCTTTCCTGGATTCCTCAGTAAAATAGGGGCTGACAAAACCAAGGATTTCCTTCAATCCAGTACAGTAATAAGATGTAGAAATAGGTGTTTCACAGAATCACAGTCACAGAATGGGTAAATTTGGATAGGACAACACTGAATCACCTGGTCCAACATCCCAGCTCAAGCAGGGTCATCCTGGAGCACATGGCACAGGGTTGTGTCCAGATCACTCTTGAAAACCTCCAGTGAGAGAGACTCCACAACCTCCCTGGGAAACCTATTGCTCCGTCCAATGCTCCTCCTAATGCACCCAGGTCACCATTGGCCTCTTGGCCACAAGGTCACACTGCTGGCTCATGGACAGCTCAGTGTCCACCAGAACCCCCACGACCTTCTCCACAGAGCTGCTCCACAGCAGCTGTGCCTCCAGCCTATCTGTTGCCTGGGAATTTTCTCTCCCCAGGTTCAGGACCCTGCATTTGCCTTTGTTGAATTTCAGTTGTTTCCTCTCTGCCCATCTCTCCAACCTGCTGAGGTCCCTCTGAGGGACTGCACAGCCCTCTGGGGTACTGGCCACTCCTCACAGCTTTGTGTTGTCAGTGAACTTGCTGAGGAGGCCTCTACCCTTTCATCCAAGTCATTGATGAACAAGTCAAACAATAGTGAGCCCAGTGCTGACAAACTATTTTTTGTCAGTAGTCTTTCTCCTTACCTAAATTTCTGTAAGATTCTTCCCTCAAAGCTGACTTTCGTTGACAGAACTCACAAAAACTTTATCTTTAGAAGATGCTTTCTAAATGCTGAAGCACTATTTGAAAGAATGAAAAGTATCTTATTTTTTTTAATTTAAATTTATTTTCTGGAGCTAAAACCAACACAATTAATGAATACCATTTAAGAATGTAAAATTTATACAGCTGAAATACAGAAATTATAACTATATCTCATCCAAGTTCAGAAAAACTCTTTTTGCTACTTTTTTGGATTTGGGTAGCGTAAGATATTCCTAATGTCTTTGGGGCATCATTTTATATCAGGAGATATGCATTTCCAAGGGCATCCAGTTTTAAAGAATTTCTCTCACTTGTCTTTCAAGGCCCATGTAGAAGTCTGTTCTATGAACACATTAGTTTGTCCAACAGAAAAAAATGGCTTTGGTACAGAAATTTATCTTTTTTGCAGCCATCTTTGCCTTAGGAAGCCCCAAGGCCATGCAATTCAAATAATATCTGAGAGCATTGCTTTGGTTCCTTAAGTTTCAGCTGACAAGGTGCCCTTGGTGCAAAAAAGCTTAGGGCATCAGACTAACACAGTTTTAGAAAACTGTCTTTGAGAAAAAAGAAAGAAGGGAAAACTCTGAGGCCATTGAACTTGAACTCCCATATTAAGCCAGATAATTATATTAGACCCTCAGTTATAGCCAAAGAAATGTGTATTTTGGGTGTTAGTCCATGTCAAATAAAAATACAACTAAATGAAAAAACAAATAAACAAGCAAACTTCCCCAAAGTTGCCTTAGGGCATCAGCTTTGTTCAGGTAGCTTTTTGCTAGGATACCCCAATGGCATAAATGAATAATAAAAAGCAGTAGACAGACCATATCCCAAGTGGACCACACACACATGAATTGAAAGATAAAGGAGCTCTGTTTTCACATAATGTTTTGGTTTTTTTTTAAAGTAGGAAGAATGGGAATTGAAAAAGAAAGGAGAAATGGATGTTAATAAAGACAACTTGAAACAGAAATGAAGAAGGCAGAAGGCACAGCAGAGGATGAGGATGAGAAAACAGAGGAAGAAGTGGTTAAAAAAAGAGGAGGAAGGAAGGCAGGTGGTTCATCAGGGAATGACATGAGGTTCTCTGCATGTTATAGTTTTTACACTATAGCAGAACTATATTATTGTCATATCTGGTATTATATTTATAATAACACTTTATCAGAAAAGCTTCTGATATAAGCTGACTAAACATTTCAAAACAGAAAGTAAAAAGGGTTTTATCTTCAAAAGATTATACTTTTACTGAGATATAAGAAGAGTATGCAATTATAGATCAGCCAGAACACAAGAATTATAAATAGGATACAATATGTAGGAAAAGTAGCTTGTATTCAGGCAGGTCATATGTAGAAGCTGAATATACAAAATAGATCTAGAAAGGATTCCCATATTTTATACTTGTTGATTCTTGTAGGAATCATGACAAATGTCTTTACTGAGACTTAAGAGATACAGATGAAGGTAGAGAAGGAAAAAAGAAGAGGAAAAAAGTTACTATGACAAGAAAGACGTTAAATCACTCTTTCTAGTCCCATCATTAGAGTAGTGATAATAAACATTTTTCCTCCTTCTTGTACTAAACTAAATGTTGATTATGCAATGATTCAGTTCAGTTTAAGCTATTAACTTCTCCAGTGATTGGTTGTCAATATCCCAAGGATATAGAAATGTTTTGCTGCTGTTGTAATCCACTTCTGTATTACTACCCTATGTGAGTTTATTTATTTATTTTTTTCTGAAGATACAATTGTGGAAGACACCTAGTTTTCCTGTCCAATTTTGTCGCTGTCCTTATACAGAATATGAGGTAGAGTATTTCCTCTCAGGAACATCCAAAAGTATCTGTAATTTGCTTTGTGAAATATATTGCATATTACTTAAGCCATATAGTAGAGAGTTCTTGTACACAGGCAGTAAGTAAGCTTATCCCACAGATATTTACCCACTCAAACAATGCCATGAGAGATTGAGCAGGAAGGGCAAAGGGCAGGATCACACCTTGCAGGATCAAGCAAGCTGATAATACTAAAGGCTGAGATAAGCACTTGTGACATGTAAAATATGGGATATACTATCAGTCTTACTGATTTTAATAATCTTCATTGAATAAGGAAATGCTTAGAAAGAATGTTGTTCCAAGTCAACATACTGAAAATTTTAAGGAGAAAAGCTGGTATTATCCCAAGTACCCCATGGCTTGTGGCTTGCAGAATTTTTATTTAGCTACAAGCTAGTTGCTTTAAATTAGAGTTTAGCCACTGTTAAGAAGAGATCAAAGCAGACAGGAAGAAAGATGGCATGTGCATTTTTAATTGACTTTTCTGAACACGAGGAAATAATATCTTTTGAAGCAAGAACCTCAGAAAAATAGACTTCTCATACACTGACTCCATACAAGCTATTGACTCCTATTGAATGGTAACTGAGGCAAGTAAAATGATGTCTGAAGGACTGGAATTCTGCTGGCTGCTGAAAACCTCAGACACACAGCTTTCTGAAAGAATTCCTAAATGTTTAGTGAAGAAATATTATGGTGTCATTCTTTTCAAAAGCATCCATGTGGTACATGCTACCAAATACTATTGCAGCAGAAATAAGAAAAAAAATCTGAATGAATGATGTGTGTTTCACAGTAAACCTACCATCCTTGTCACATTGCTAGTTTAGATTTAAAATAATTTAGTGAGAGAATGAAGATGAAGGAATCTATATAAAGATTATTAGAGTATTTGTAGACTAGTAAAAATATTTATATATTTGTATCATATATTTTGTATGCATATTTGCATGTATAACACATACATAGAGTATACATAAAATAAAAGCATAAACCGTTATGAGTTATAGCATGTTTTAAATGTATTCTCAGAATTAATAATATACTTATAAAAATTTTACATCAGTTTCAATGCTTTGGGTGCACATTAAAACCTGAGTATCAACATAAATGGAGATATTAAAAATGAAGACTATTAGAATAATTATTTCTTGTATGTACTTTTCACACATATTTTAATAAATAAAGGAGCATTCAGTTGAACTTTTAAGTTGATTTCAGTCATTCACTTTTAAATGTACAAACACTTGCAGGGGCCTCTACTTGTTTGCTAGAGGAGAAATAGAGCCTGCTTCTATGTATCTACAGGGTAAACCAGAAAATTCTAGGTGAATTATTTAACTGTCATTTAACACTTCTAAATCTGCAATGACTTCAAGGGTCACAGAGAATGCAGAAAAAAAATGCAAATACCATTATGCTAGAATTGTATATGCAGGGAAAATCCATATCTTTCTGGTTATTCATTATTCTATTAAAAAAAAAAATCTCTGGTGTTTAAACTCTTTAACACAATATTCCTGCCGGACAGATAATCAATCTTTTGCCTCTTGTGATCCTGTTATTTATTTCCCTAATTCTTGGTTAGCATGGCATCTAGAACCATGAAGTACTATTTATGTTTTAGTGTTACCAAAACCATCCAAACTATGCTAAAGAAAAAATGGCAAAAAATAATGAGGATATTAAGGTCATTAAGTGAAGCCTCTATATTCAGAACAGTGAAAGGAATTTAAATTGTGGCACCATTTGCATAAAAGTGACATTTGACTGAGATTGAGAAAGGAAGTATTGAAAGGCTGTTAGATAAATGAGGGATTAAGACAAGGATTAAACCCTGGAAGACAGATAGCATGAAAATTCTAGTACATGGTGCAGGTCATAGCATCATAGAATATCTCAAGTTGCAAGAGAGCCGTAAGAGACCGACTCCCTGTTCCTCACAGGAGTACCTCAAAACTAAACTGTATGACTAAGAACATCATGCAGATGCTCCTTGAACTCTGTCAGGCTTGGTGCTGTCATCACTTCCCTGGCTAGCCTGTGCCAGTGATCAACTCTCAATGAAGAACATTTTCCTATTGTCCACTGTGAACTTTCCGTGATGCAGCTTCATTCCATTTTCTCGTATCCTACTGTTGGTCACCAGAGAGTAGATACCAGCACAATCCTATCCACTGTCACCTTTCACAGCTGTAGACAGTGATGAGGCTACCCCTCAGCTTTCTCAGAGGACCCTACAAAGTTGTCACGTGATGAAAAGGATTGGTGGCGACGTGTTTATTTTAGAATTGCAACATGGAGTAATTGGACAGGCAAAGACTGGTATAAGGACAGTAAGTGTCACAATACTAAGGGTGTAATATTATATCCTTATGTGCATTGTTTCAAATGCTTTGTACAAAAAATTGTGAAAGGCTGTGTTCAGTCAGCAAGATAAGCAGTGACAGCAACCACAGCAGTGGCGACTCCAGTGAATTCTGGGGCAAAACACTAGACAGGGTGTTCCCGGAGTGACAGAAACCTGAGACAGCCCCAGCAAGCCCCAGCAGCTCCGAGTGAGGCTGACATAATGATGGTGACAGGGCAACCACGGAAGATGGAAATGGCTCCAGGGAGCGTGAGCAACCAGGAGCACAGCAAAGAGGGCAGGCAAACAGGACGTGATGTGTTAGAAGCACAGGCCGTGGCAGTTCGTGTGACAGTCTGCATAGGATGGCACAGCCGCCCTCCCAGCTCCTAGGCCAAGCCCACCTGGTGGTTTCCACCTGCTCAGCTAGAACAGACCCAGTGATGGTTTCCACACAGGCGAAAGCCATCACTAGAAGGAGCATGGAGACCCTGATGGAGCTCCATTAGAAACATGCAGCCGCCCTGGTCTCTGGCTGCAGAGAGTATTTGAGCCTGATGTTAGTACCAGAGGGCAGCAGAGGTGACACCTGTGTGCACTGTGATCAGGTGGATGATCTGCTCAGCCTGGTGGCAGAACTTGAAGTGGAGAGCCTGAGGAGAATCAGGGTGTGAGAGACTGCTGGAGTCGCACTCTTCCATCCCTGGGAAACGCAGCAGATGGAAGCTTTTCAAGAGTCAGAGGAACTCTGACCTTGTTACCATCAGGCAGAAGGAGAGGACCTAAAAGACAGTGGGAAATGAAAACAGGTCCCTGCTTGGGATCAGCAGGAAAAGTTCCTTATGTCCTCCAGTACCTTTGCATATGCCCTCAGAGAATGGAAGATATGGGGCTCTGAAACTTGAGTGTGAAGATGAAGCTTTATCCTGCAGGCTTCCTAGAGGAAATCAGTCACCTTTAGAAAATGATATCTCATGTATTTAACAACATATTAAAGAATAAGACACAGTTTAATAACAACTTTTTTCTTCTGTTTATCTTGGTTTGAACACAGATATTCTACTTTCCCCATTGCTACTTCTGCCCACTAATTATGCTTTGCAAAAGCAGGACTGCTTTAGAAATAACTTGGGCTTTGAATATGGATGGCTTCTATTAAGTAGTTTTATGGTTCCTGAAACAGTAAAATAATAGCAGGGACATAACTGTTGCAGTCAGTAAATGTAGATGTCCCCAAACAGTCGTTATAGACACCACTGGTTTATTTGATGAAGATAGCTCATTATTTGTGGCTGAAGTATCTGGCCAAGCCTGCTTAATATTATTTGAGAGTTCATTGTGAATGTATTGAAATGCTATGAAACCATATTTCTCCCTATAGATGAACATGATTTTCTTAGAAGAGCACAGCATTTTTTTGCTTTGTGAGACAAAACATAGCACTTACATATAAAAAACAAAACAGAAAAATCACTGGAAATCTATTAGAGGTGTTGTATTTTGTAATATAATGCGGTTTCTATTTTGGTAAAGATTTGTGAGGGGATGGGTTAAAAAAGTTATGACAATAAAATGCTAAGAATAACATGAACACAAAGGCAAGTTTGTATATTTTTGCCATGTT
This sequence comes from Chaetops frenatus, assembly GCA_013400775.1. NCBI lineage: Eukaryota > Metazoa > Chordata > Aves > Passeriformes > Picathartidae > Chaetops > Chaetops frenatus. The sequence continues at coordinate 48,283 of VZTR01000027.1, read as the reverse complement.
TCAGTGATATTGAACTTGAGTACTAAAGATGCATACAATCAGATTACTTATAGGCAAAAACATGTAAATACAATCCTGCCAGCATTTATGCATGTGCTTACTCAGGTCAGTGAGACAGTTTATGAACTGCAGCCAATAGGTCTATTTTTATAAGCAGTTACTACCTGGCATTGTGCTCACTACTCAAAAGGTAATGGATTATTCATGGCAACAAACACATAATCTACTAACAAATGATGGCAGGATGGGTCTTAAGACCATTTGCAGGATTCATGTTCATGTTGTCCAATACTAAATTGGCTCTCCAAGTAAAATGAAGCTTTCAATAAGAAATGAGTTGCATAGGTAGAGAGTAATCAGTGGGTTTTGAAGTTTATCATTTTACATTGCATTAACCTCACCGGAAGCCTGGGCTTCATTTACAAGAAGTGCCTAAGGTATTTTTCAAACTAAAATATGGTTTTCTATAAGTGTTATCAGAAGAATAAAGTTGAGCAGAAGTTGAAAATATTAACATAATTGTCAGTAAATCCAATTTGTGTCCTTTCAATTTTTTACACACACTGTAGTGAACAGAGCAACTTATCACCAGAGTATTAAAACTGATGTAAAATAATGGGAAATGGGTGTAATTTGCCAGAATATAGATATTTTTACTGATTAGTATCATGCCATAAACATCTGGTTAACAAGAAAATCAAACAGTGCTCATATTTATGTTTTTTAGGTATTAGTAATGTTGTAGTTATAGATATGATGATCCTTAAATGAGAGAAGAAATGTTGGATCAGCTTTTGTTAGACCAGCTGAGAAAGTCTGAGAAAAGTGAAAGATTCAGTGGGCTTTTTTGAAAGATTTTCTTCAGATACCTAAGCAAAAACCTCTGCTTATTTGCTATTTTGCTGGAGTAGCTATTAGCAATTAATTTGTCTTTCAATCCACACTTCCTTCATTTGTTTCTCTATAGCTGTGAAAAGTGGTAAATCTGATTCAAGTTCATTTATTTCTGTCTGGAAATATAAATCCAGCTGCATGTTCCATCATCGTACTGCAAGGTGTTAACTGGAACCAAGAAGAACTGCAGAATTCTGACAAACCACTTTGCAGTCTTTTAATTAAAAATGTACAGAAAAGAATGCCTATTTACGGTTAAAAAAGAGAAGAAAATAATTGTTCAGTAAGTTTGGAGTTTATTTCCAAAAAGAGAGAAAAAAATAAAAAATATTCTTATAGGTAGTTTTTAAAAATTATTTTTACTAATCATGGAAAAGCACATGCTGTCAACTAGATTTTTAGTAGAAAGAAAATATGTACCTCCCTGGAAAGTGTGTCCAGTGACGCAGGTTGCTTCCTACCACCAAAATTAATATCCACCTGAGACCCATCAAAAGCAGAAGCCTGTAGAACATAGACAACTGAAAATTTATCCCCTGCAATTCATTAAAATATCTTCTAGAAATAGACACTCTCTGTTTTTATTTGGAATACAAATAGCATATATAAAGCCCTAAAGAGCAGTTAAGAGATTCATGGCTCTAGATCCCAAATTCAGAAGCAGTTTAATCCTTTTTTAATAAAGTCAAGCACATTCCTACATTTTACCTTGTCTTACTCTATGTTTACAAGAACTGTCTGAAATAGTGATACTGAGGAAGATAAACAACATTATAAAGTTATGTCATAAATCAATCAGAAAAACTGAGAAGACTAAAGCACAGAAAACCATCAAAGGAGTGAAGCTGTTAAGGATGCATTGAGCTGTGGGTGAGGAAACTAACTGAATTCCTGTGGGTGAGGAAACTAACTGAATTCCCAAACACAAGAATCCTGTCTCACCAAGAAGTTTCCAGGTGTACTGCTACAATCAGAGATGCAGCCTAAAGGTACGGGGGCTGCTGGTGATGCCTAATCAAAGAGAGGAGCAGGTGCTGTGCTAGAATCCCCCTCAGGCTCCAGAGAACAGGGCTAGAAATCTTTGCAGCCGTAGTGTACCACAGGGAGGAATTCATTGCTAATGTGTGTTTTGGGTAAGAAAGTGAGGCTAATTGTATTTGTTATGTCAAGACATGATGTTGGCAAAATGAAGGCTTTATGAGGATATATTTTAAGATGTGAGTTTATTCATAGCTTCATACCTGAATTACCCCTTTCTAATGCAGCTCCAGACTTAGTTCCACATATTCAGTTTTGAGTGCTGCTCATCAAGATCTTGTGAAATGTCAACAGAAGTATATAAAAGAGTATCTAACGATGAGGCATAATTTCCTAACATCTTCTATGATGCATCCACAAGATAAATTGCATACATGTAAATACACATCTGGGCTTCATAAAAGCTTTAGGAATGCATTCCACAAAGTGTTGCTTTCAAAAGTATCATTATGTTTCCTCTCACTTTAAATTCAAATAATTTCTGATGAAAGGTGTTTGTAATTAACAAAAATGGATTGGGAACTAAATGAAAGCTAACTTTATGTGAGCCACGGGAACAACAGTAGAAGCAAAAAGCTAGCGACAGTAGCAGATATGTATCACAGCACCCACAAAACCTGAGTTAATTTTCTAAAGATACATAGCAGTGCACTGATGTTTATAAAATATGCTTGAAAGTAGAATGCCCAGCACCAGCATTAAAAAAAAGTACAAAATTGTATGCTGAAAGCTGTGGTTAAGACCATAAAACTACACATCAGGGCATACTCAGCAGCAACACTGTCAACATCACATTTCAGATCTTGTACAAATCAGCATGAGCTTTACACAAATTCATATCAAAGTATGTTCAGAGTAATATCTTGGACTCTTACTGTTGCAGCTAGCCCTTTTTTTTTATGCCTCCTGCCTTTCTTCAGAATATTTTGCAATGTGTTAGATTTATAATTCTCATAAAACAGAAACTAGTCCACCTAAGTGATGTGTAAAACCAGATTATCCTGTGGCGAAATCCAGATCACAGTAGATGTTCACATAAGCAAACACACAAAATATGTGTGAAATCCATATGAAAAAAACTGTATTTACACAAACTCTAGCTACCTTGAAAATGTGTATATTTAATATACTTCTTAATAAGAACTTCACTGAACAATTTGTTACCAACTTTTTTGTAGCGAGTCTTCAAAATGAATGCTGTTCTTCTTGCTATTTCAGTTTTATGGAAAAGTATATATGCATGAAAAATTTAACTAAACAGAGATTTCTTTTTTCTTTCAGGTTTTGTGAAGTTAACATCTTAGTGTGCTAGCATTTCTGTGACCACAAGGGGATTTTCAGTAACTTTATCCATATGTAGTTTAAAATTTGTGTTTCTCTATGCTATTAATCACTTTCAGTTTATGCAGAGCTGTTGAAGAAACTGTGGATCTTGCAGTGCAAGATTCTTATCTCTAAAAAGGGCTAGGTTTGTTGCTACTTATAATTTGTCGTAGGGATAATACAAACAGCTAACACGTTGTCACTGAAAGAAAACACATGAACCCAAACCCTCTCTTAATAATAGAATTTTTACATTAGAAATTTAGCTAGGGAGAGTCCTCATATAGGCAGTATCTCACATAAAGGAAATTATGTTCTGCAGTTAGGTTGGCTGTTGCGTAATAAGAGCACAGCTTAGGAAAAGACCATATATTCAGTTCTGTGCCCTTATGTCACACACTGTTGTGAGACTTAATAAAGCTGCAGCATGTGTATCGAAACTGTTGTTGCATACAGGCCCCAACAACCATCAGCCAGGGCAATCAGGCTGTGGTTTCAGCTCCTGGTAGAGACTTCTCAGAAACACTACAGAAAATATGAAATACATGTGGGGAACTGGGTTAACTTCACTTCATTGCGACTTCATTGCTTCAGAGAGTATTTTTGGAGGCATATAACTGGATTCTGCAATCACTGTATTGCTTGCATAGTCCAAAGCAAGAGAACTATTTTAGGAGGCCTGAAGCTTTGGGCTGTATATAGACGAGAAAATTTCCAAACCAATATTTGTTTGACCTGAAGTAAGCCAGTCAGTATCAATCACTGCAGAGTCTCACATCACATATCTCAGGGTGTAGCTTTTTTTTTTTTTTTAAAGATTTAAAATGTTTGTTTCATGGTTACGACTGACTGCTACTGCTGGATTTTAGACATTAGTCTTTAGAAGATCACAGCCTCTTCCTGACTTTTCTGAGGAGAACATCCTGGGAGGCTTAAGTGCTATCAGAAGTTGGTAAAAGTTTAGGAACTACACTAAAATCGTGCTCCTAATTCTTATATGTCCTCTCATATTGAACAAATTGCTTGCTTTTTACTTTTTCTGTCTCTGCTATGCAGTTTGAGCATCAGATGACAGGATAACAATTCTACACCTAAAACGACTTTTGCAAAATTTGTCCTGGGAAACTCTCATCAGGATTGTGGCTTCTTGTCAGAAAGAAGACATTTGGGTCTAATTCAATAGCAAAGAATTCTCGGAAAGCCCTCAGCATCTACATATGCAGAAGATGGAGATATCCATCAGAATGGAATGGCATGGAATGGCATGGAATGGCATGGAATGGCATGGAATGGAATGGCATGGCATGGCATGGCATGGCATGGCATGGCATGGCATGGCATGGCATGGCATAGAATAGAATAGAATGGGAAAACTGCTATACTTGTCAAATTCTTGCCTAGTAATCTGCAGGTATCAGAGACAGAAAAAAACAGAAAAGAAAAGCAGCATTAAATGGTACAGGAGTAGAAAAGTCAAGATATGTGATGGTTGAACAGGAGCTGCAAATTAAAAAAAAAAAATGTTATTTCCAACAGTTAATGCTATACAAATATTTTATTCAGTTCAGAAGAAAACCTGCATTTTTATATTAATTACATGTGTGGTCACTCAACTTGACAGACATATACTAAATTTTTTTTTTTCAGCAGTGGAAAAGGATATAGAAATAAAAAAAATTATCTTTCAAGAGGATAATCGATTCCAAATAAAAAAACCTACCCTGCCTTTACTGCTGTCTGTTGACTGATAAATCATAGATCAAAATCCCTTCTATAAAATATTGAAGCAAGCTTGTATTCCTCAAGCACAGATTAGCACTTTAATGATTTGAACATACTAAAAAACAATTTGAATCCAAAATAAATTCAGAATGCTGCACTGGTGTCAGATTTCATTTCAATTTTATAGTCATCTACTTATGACAACTCCAATCATAATATTTCTGAAAAGAAGATGAAGATTCATAAAGAGTGCTTTGAAATATGCAAACCATAGGAATTTTAACTTTGATGGAATGCTTAGTTTTACTCCCTTATAGACCTCCATATATAAGCCAGATATGTGGTCATTAGCTCGTATGTCTAACCTTTTCAGCATACAAATCACCTTTAATCTTCCACAGAATTTTTTTTCTACTTTGTTTTCTGGGATAATTGGGTATTGTTTTCAGGCAGCAAGATTACCTTTTTATTCTGCAGATATTCCTTCTGTTAACAGAGTTTCTTCTCCTGTCTGTTCACAAATGGCATGCCTTGTTTTTTGCAGTAAAAAATGTCCAAACTTATGCAGGTCAAACATATAAAACAGACGATAAATTGCTGTCAGCATTGGCTTGCCAATGATAAGAACTTGAACTAAGGTTGTGACAAATTTTCCTGGGTTTTCCTTGAATAGAAAGTGAAGACTTTTTTTTTTTAATAGGAGACATCTGCAAAATACTTCATTGTCCTCTACTCTTTTGGTGAATTCTCTTTGGCCTCAGAAGATACACATACTTTCTAATTCTATGTTCACTTGATTAAAAGACAAAATCCATCAACACAATTAAGCTACAATCAGTCTTTGAACTAAACCATATGTTCTTTTTTCCTTATTACAAAAAAGAAGTTGCAGGCCATGAAGTACCAAACCTTTGCACTTAGACATATTTTTACAGTTTTGTGAGATGAACTGTTTATATATATATATCTGAAACTGTGTATGAAAATCCTGTGAAATACAATGCACTTTCTATTTGCTCACACTTAAAAAAGTTTGACCACAGTATTCAAACTGTTTTGAGCAATGGTTCCAAGGGATGGATTTTTCATTATTTAAATTGATGAATTTTGTTCTACACAGGAAGAGTTCCTCATGAAAGAAAATCCCTGATTGTATTTAATACAGAAGAATGCATTATTAACATGCTTTAATTTAATTTTGGGTCCCAAAGCAAAAAAAAATCTTATAAATTCTGCAACAATATTATGGCAAAATTAACATTGTTCAACTGTCACAGTACTTTTCCTACACTAGATTTTTCATGTTTAATCTTAAATCCAGAAGTCCTGTGCTCACAATATTTGATTTCATTACTTATTTATTCTCAGGTAAGGGATAAATAATTTCATCGATAACATACTTTTAATGAGATTTTTTTCATGGGGTAAATTTTGGGCAATGTTCTCTGCTTGGATAAATTGTTCCAGTGCCATCAGACAGTTTGTTCTATAAAGTTATGATAATACCAGAGAGAATACATTTTGTATCTTGGCAGGCAGATTTTCATAAGAATTTTCTAAGAGTGAGCTACATGAAGCAGGACTTGTTAGAAAGAGCCATTGTGAGCTGCCAAGACATTAAAGAATATGCACTGGCAAAGAGAACAGCGTTATCCTGGAATTATCCATCAAGCACTGGTGCATTCATAGCTTCATCTGAATCCACATGGAGCTTGCAGGTCTGACAAGCTCAAAGAATTACTGGCTTTCCCACAGGGACATCTCTCCCTCTGAATCACCATTTTCCTCCTGCTGTCTTCTTTGAAGAGCAGTATTTGTGACCAGTACTTGAACTGTGGCCATTCTTAATACAATCATGTGTCATATAGTCCATTTTTTTACCACTGTTTTCTCCTTTCTGTGTCAGATATAAACAATTCTGTCCTTAAGTCTATGGTAGAGGCTGGCTGATGTTTGTAGCTACTTCTTGTAAATATCTGTTCCAAAGATGTTGGCTGTTTGTCACTAGCTCCTGTGTTTTGGAATCAGGAATTTCTCTGAAGACAATGCCACAAAAGGTTTTCTTCCCTAAAGGTGTTTCTCCATAACCAATTTTGTTTTCTTGCCTTTTTAAAGGTATTTTAAAAATTTTTTCCACTCATATCTGGCAACTGTCTGCTGTATTCAGCAGGTAAGGGGAAAGACCTCATAATGGTTCCAGAGCTTACAATTCCCAGGGCTGAACTAATGGTTTCCCCTTTTATATTGCTGGAAAGGTTACTTATTGCTAACACTAACATGAGCACTAAAGCCAGACTTCATAACTTAGATGAGCATTGTTATTCTTCATGCAGAGTCAGTTTCCAAATTATTTCTCTTTCCAGCAAAATTTGTAGGTGCTAACACACAGACAAATGATGATGGTCAGACTTGAAAGAAACATTTGTTAATTTAAAGAGCTTTTTACCTTTTTTACTGCCCCCACATCACTCAGTGATATCTGAGCCATGCTAGAACAGATACAGCAGTACATGTGGGTGTGCCACTAATATAATAACTAATGTCTAATGGCATTCTAGATATTTCAGGGGGAAGTATTAATAGAAATTTGTAGAGGTGCCATGATTTTAATTTCTTTAACATTACATAATTTGGAAGTGCTTCTGATAAGGAAAGTAGGTAAATATATGAAGCCTGAAGAGCCCTAAAGGCACTTAAGACAGTTACAGGTTCTGGCACTATTCCTTTACCTAAGGCAATCCTTAGTACCATGGTATAGGATACTTTACAGGTTTTAGCTCCATGATAAACTTTCATGATGCCACCAGCTCTGGCAAGATTAGAGCTTTAGAGTTGAAGATACCAACCAAAAAGTTATTTGAGGCCAAATAAACTGATGGACTAAGATACCTCATATAATATTGGAATGCAATTAATGCAAAAAACCTCAAAGCTCGTTCAGTTGCCTTCCCACTGTAAGGATTTAATGTCCAAAGACATTCCTGTGTTAGTTCTTTGGGTGTTTTATGTTCTACAGTTCTACTTCAGAAGTCTTGAAATGCCTAAAGCTTCACCTAATTAACAGTTGAATATTGAGCACATCCAAATTTCACTAGCATTCACAATTTAGATGTCTCTGTGCAAGAGAGGGAGCCTGTTCCACCTGGCATCCTCAGAATATGTCTGCTCTGAGAGAACTGTCAGATAAACAGATCCCTTCTTCTTAAAACGTAACTGCTGAAGGAAAGTACAGTGGAGGTGGTAATGTCCCTCTTATTCTATAAAGGCAAGAGTAAAACAGCCTGACACGATGTCAGGAAATCAGGATCAGCTCTCTTCATCGCCTGTCCACCCCACGTGAAAAAAATGGGAGCCATACCACCCACCTTACAAGTTAAGACTATTCTAAAGCATGTAAGGAGGAGAACATCTCAAAATCTTCATACTGAAGTGTTCCTGCTTTACATGGACTATTTTAAGACTTGTGTGGGATTAGAAGGTGTCATAAGAATCAGAGGGTCTTATCACCCAGGAAGCACATCCTTGTTCCAGCTGCAGCTCCAAAGATTGTGTATTTCAGTTGCAGGGGATATATGATATTCTTAAACTGAAAAATGGAACTCAGAAATTCTGCTTTCAAGTGAGTGTCTTGTTTCCTAAATAACATTAGGAAAGTGTAGTGAACCCTGGTTCCTTTATCTTAGGTAGCTGTAGTACTATCAAAAAAGGTGGAGAAGAGATAGGGCTGTCAGCTTTCCTGGCAAAAACATCTGTGTTTTAAAGAAAGACAAGAGACACTGGAGAGGGACTAGACCTTTTTTCATTATTTTCCTACCAGCTTTTCTAGGTTAGTGCCTAAGCTCTGTGCTGTTGCTGCTGTGGTTCCTATCTAATACCTCTGAATCCCTCCATTTCAGAGAGTTTCATCATCCATAGTGGCAACAAAAGCTGCAGGAAGGAAGCATTCAACAGCGATGAAACATTCAAAACATTCAAAAGAGTTTATTATAAACACCTTTTTTAAAGTCCTTTATGCCAGTACCATTACAAAAGATATCAAAATGGCTTCACTACAACAATTTAACAGAGTTTTCCATCCAGTTTTCATGCATTTTGCATGAAAGTCATCTGATGAGACAGATCTGAAAATTATGAGCTTCTAGTGTTTATGTAATAATCACAGTTTTTATCATCCTATGTATGGTCTTGTTATATGCTATTATGTCATATCTCTCACAAGAACTGAAAAGAAGACTCATTTTTCTAGCATTTTAAACTACATTTGCCATGATATTAATATTGTGTTATATCACAGAAAAATTGTTTTTACAAATCACTCCATCAAGAATTTCTTATTCAGGCTAAGTGGCATAAGTTCATAATAAAAGCTGTCAAAGGTGTTTTTGCTGAAAAATTAAGCACTGACAAATCAAAGTCACTGTAATAACCCAGTATGATGGAAAACTTTTTTCAAAAAAATTAGATATTTGGGTTGATTCAGTGTCCTGAAGATGGATTAGTAAACAACTATATGAAGAAAATAACTACCTTCCTGTCTTAAAACTTGATGAGCAGACATGAAGCCAAGGTCTGACACCAGTTCACCTTGACAGAGAAATTTGCTCAGTGTTCCTTAGCAATGTTTTTACAGTGCAGTGGGGAACCGGCTGTACAGAAAACAGTAATTTGCACAATTCTTAAGTGAACATGAACTCCAACACTGCTTAAAGACTACTGACACTAAAATGGCTGAATGAAAAATGTTATTGAATGCCTCTTATCTCTAAACTTTGACCTTACAGTAATTATATTTTCAGTTTCTGAGACATAAACATCTTTGTTATATGTCTTTTTATTTGATCCCCTTACTGGTGCTTTCATATCTGACTATTCAGCATTCTATTTGTGCTTTTACCTGCTGATAACACAGTGGCTGCTGGATTGCAATGAAACTGCAAGATGCTCCTGTTCAGAGCCTTGCTAATGCTGACAACTGATTTAGCATTGTAAGCTACCTCAACAGTGCTGGGCTGGTTTTTGTTCAGAGATTTCAGTAGGGAGTTATTTTAAGGGATATATTTCCTTTGTTGGGGCAAAAAAGCACAGTTTGTCTTAATTATCCCTGACGTTTCAAACCTCGTACCAGGCACTTCCTCCAGGGACAGAAACAAACCAGTCTCCTCCAGAAACCAAGTGTGAAGTGAATAAATAGGGCTCTGGTTTCTTAATGGCATAGTGGGGTTACTATTTTTACTGTGGGCGAAGATGCTGTCTAGATTGTTTCTTTTTTATCTCTGAGGAAATTCAGGGTATTGATAGGTGAAATATTGTGGACAATTAAGAAAGGAAAAAAGCTAGTCTAAAAAGCAGTATTTGGTAGGTACTTGGCTGGCTGGTATATTCAATCTGAGAGCTAAGTTTTTCTCAAAGGAAAGAGCAGGAGCAGAGCAGCTATGTATCACAGAGGCTGCTGTTGTTTTCATCTGCAGTCTGCTGAAGATGATAGTAATTAGAAGCTTCTCTGCATCATTTTTTACTTTTTTCAGTGTAGATTTTGAGGCAATTTTTGTTTATATTTCATGTATATTTTTAATGAAATGTCTGGTTGGGGAGCTACTATTGTCACTTCCCTCTGCAAATTCAGAAAACCTTGCAAAGAATGACGAGGCTAAGCATAATGATTCCACTGAAGGAGATGATTATGGAAAAATACTTTTTTCTTTGTTTAATGCTGGTAGATCAATAGATATATTGTAGAACTCCTTTTCTGAGCTGAGGGTAACTATTAGGTCTTGATTAGAAAGGTCTTAGGGCTTTTTCATTTGGTCAGGAAATCCTATGTGTCATGACAAGTATTAAACTTCATTAAAACACAATGATCTAGGAGAAAAAAAAAAAGATGCTTCTGCATTTTTAGGGTTATTTCATGTGTTTGTGAAGGCAATGTTCTATGAGAAGTAAGTCTGTATTTGTATTGCTGCTGCTCACTGTGATTATTTGAAGGCAGCTCTAAAGGGAAACCTCAGTGTAAGGGCATTTCTAACCAGATTTTCAAGGCTATTCCTAACCAGATTCAAAGGCATTTCCCCAGGGCATTTCTAGTCAGATTCTGTGAGGGACTAGTTCCAGGGCATAGAGGACAGCCTGGGGTGTTTATTTGACTTAGGGGCTCATGCTCACGCTTGCAGCATCCATATGAATGCAATGCTTGCTTGTGTATAATCAGAGAAGCTCTGTGTTTTAATTCTTCGTTAAATCTATTTTATAGCACGTCATCACCACAGAACAAACTTCAGACAGTGGCCAGCTGAAGATTCAAGATTTTCGGCTCTCACAATATCATCAGGGGCAAACTCAGAAAATGTGGACTGGGTGGGTGAACAATGAGATGAGTTGAAATTGGGTTGAATCCCAGAAGGTCATAATCAATGGCACAGGTTCTAGTTGAAGACCTGTTACTGATGATGATGTCTTCCAAGGTTCAATGCTGGGTCCAATATTTTTCCTTGAACTTAGGTGAAGTGGCAGAAGCCTCCTCAGCAAGTTGACTGATGACACAAAGCTTTGAGGAGTGGGCAATACCCCAGAGGGCTGTGCAGCCCTTCACAGCGACCTGGGTAGGTTGGAGAGATGGGCAGGGAAGAACCTGCTAACGTTCAACCAGGACAAAAGCAGAAGCCTTCACCTGGGGAGGAATAACCCCAGGCACCAGCACAGGCTGGATCTGAGCTGCTGAAAGCAGCTCTGCAGAGACCAGTCTGGGGATCCTGGTTGACACCAAGCTGTCAATGTAGCGGTTTCACATTCACCTGCTTGCCTGCTCACACCAGGCGAGAGTGCAGTGTAGTGTTTTTATGAGAATAAGGACTGAGAGAAATG
>VZTR01000027.1:9367-20734 GCA_013400775.1 Chaetops frenatus | reverse complement strand
TAAAAAAAAAAAAAAAAAAAAAAAAAAAAAAGCACACAAACTTTTCAGTATGAAAGGATTGTATTCTTTAGGAAGATAGTTGATACTGGTAGAAGCTATGGCTTCTCATGTAAGTAGTTGTTTTTGATTTGCTTCTATACTAAGGCAGTAGCTGTGATCTTAAATTGATTTTTTAAGTAAGCAAATATAGCTTTTCTTTCCTTAAAAGATATTCTTATACCTAAGTCTTACTAAATTTACAAATTACATAAGGAAAAATGGTTTTGTAATATAATTATTTTAATTTGAGAAAAATTGTGTTCTTCTAAATTAGTTTTTTTTTTAAAGGGTCTTATTTTCTGGGAAGAAGAAAATGGATACTTCCCTTTAAAGAAATTAATCTGTCTTAGGGAACTCACACAAGTAATCAAACAAATTACTAGCAATTTTTAAAAGTCCTTTAGCTGATTGTGCATACATCTTAGTGGTATTAAACAAGCTCATATGTCAGGTATAACCTCTTGGCTTTTCATGTGGCATATGCAGTTATCCATCTTTTCAAAAAAATATCCCTCTTACATACACTGTATTTTAACATAGTCAAAATATATAAAAGAGTATGTCTTTTAGAGCCATGAATTCAGGGTTAGAAATGGCCCCCATATTGAGTTCTTGGCTGGCATTTATGTTTAAAAAATTTATGTAGATTATCTTCAAAAAGGTATATTGCCTAATTTCATACTTTGGCTTTGATATTTACTCTGAAATAGTTTCCTGCTGCCAGAGCTTCCACTCTGTATTGTTGGCTGGTCCTTACAAAGTGATGAATTATTCCATTTAAAAATTATTCAGTCTTTTGTACCTGAAAGATAGCAGAGCTACTGATGGATTTTGCATATTGTTTCCTTGCCTTTCAGAGACAAAAAATCAAAAAATCTGAAAATATCCTGCTCAAGCTGGAAGTGGATCAGTCTGTTTTGGAGAAAAACATTGGGGTTTTTTTATTTTTCAAGTAAACAACAAATATCATGTTTGCTTTCATTTGATTTCAACTAAAGCAGTATTTTTCTTGAACACCAGCAATGAAATGTCACAGAGAACTTGGCATCAGATGTAATATTTGTTAATGTTTTACAAAAACATATTATTTAAGATGTGTGTAATCAAGGAGACCTTTGCATGAAAGGGCTCATATCTAACCTAGTCATCTGTTGTAATAGGTTTGCAAAAGAATTTATCAGACAAACTGAATTTGGAGGATCGCTAAACAAGCTCTGCTGGCATGTGCAATAAAAGGTTTGGAAACTGAGTATACGGGGAAGAGGAAAGGGCAGAAAAACAGAAGCAGATTTACTGCTGCAGAACCCTATGCTGCCACCAACCTATTTTCTGTTACACCCAGGACATGGCCAAATCCTCAGGTGATCCTGTTTGTCCTGGATCAGCAGGGATATTCACTGCCAGTTCTTCAACAGCTGTCAGAGTTGCTGAAGTTGTGGGTGGGTACACAGCTACCCATGTGGGTAATTACCAAGTGGGCTATGATCTTTCTGAGAAAGAAATACCTTTTCCCTCTCCCTAGATAAGAATTGCCACCTCAAAGCCCAGGTTTGGGAGGCTATGAACTTTGATGCCAGATCTTTTGCCATGTTCCTGTATAATTCTTTACACCCGCATAGACTGCTAGGATCATAAGCCAGCTACAGGGTTTAAAATCAGTTAGGAAAAATCACTCATTTTAATCTTGAATCAAAAGGTACATTGGACAGATCATCTTAAAGGATTTCATCCAATCTGTAACTCAGTCTGGTGTGGTGACAGATTTCAGTAAGGAGCTGAGTGAGGTTAGTCAATAACTCTCCATGCAAGTTTCACTTCCCTATGTATTTTCTGTTTATGTAACAGTCTTGTTTCTACCCTCTGTCACTCTCATTTGCCTTTTTAAATTTCATTCTCTATTTCTTTAATTGAAAAATACTAGACAAGATGCACTTCTGACCTTTGACTTCTCTGATGTCACTATACCACACACTCATTTCATAGATGGGATCTAGAGCAGTAATCAATGTGCAAAGGTACAATTGTTCTAAAAATGCTAGAGCATAATGCTAACTTTATATAAACCTTTGGAAGATAGCAATTCTGGGATGCTTCACATGAAGACGAAAAACAGTCTCAGTGATAGATAATGTGCTATTTTAGAAAGTCTCTCTGTTATAGTTATATGGCCCTAAACACTCCATCTGTGCTTTGATTTAGGAAAATTTAAATAATTTTAACTGATTTGTACTATTCCATTACTTTTTTTTAATGGGATTATCTCTGCTACTTGTCTTCTAATCTTATGATTATAACATTAATATCATTCAATTAAACCAATGAGAACAAATTTCTTTTTGCATTTCTTATATTTAAATTTTATCCTATGCAGTCCTTTGAGTAAAAGGCTGTAAATTTACTGAGCAAAAACAATAAGTAAGTTTTTAGTCTTTATGAGTCCTATTTCAAGTAACTAAATCATGACAATATAAATAGTTTTTAATATGACTGATGTGGTTTGATGTCTATTGTAAGACAGAATCATCTCAAAGCCTATTAAAGGAGAGAATGGCCTATTCGTGTTCCCTCTTGATGGGATTATCCAGCCATAAAAGATGAATTTCTGTGGTTTAACATTTCATTCCACTGATTATTACCAGCACAGTGAAGTGGTAAATACAAATGCTAATTTCAACATACTTTCAAAGAAAATTCTTGAAGTTCGATAGGCTCTCATGGTATTTTAAATTAAAATGCAAGGTACTGTAAAATCCATTTTGTTTACAAACAAAAAATGGCAATACAAACGCAAAATATGCTGAAATGTAAAGCTTATCAAACTGCACTAAGAATTAAAAACTGATGGAAAGAGAGTTAATACAGAGATAACACCAATGAAAGCAGTGATTGGGAAGTGTGGAAGGAATATGGGAATCAAAAATCTCACTAGTGTTGTGGGTAAGAAGTCATCTTTTGTAATAAGCAGCGATAATCATATCCACTTTAGAAGGCTATGTTTTAAGACAGAGAATATACCAAAATATTAACAATTAGTATATTTTGTCTTCCATTTTTGGGTGCTAACTTCTTTTCTCACAGTTTATTCCAAGTTTCTTTGGATTAGAATTTAATCTAGAGGTATTTTTCCTTTTCTGAGGGTTAGAATAAGGTCACATATTTGTAGAAAAAATTAAAATTTGAGGAAGTTCTAAAAAGCCTGCTACCTTTATTAATTAAAGTTTTGAACTTTTTTTTGCTTATATACAATTTTCTGCTTTTCTAGTCAGTTTTGTTCTCTCCTTTCCCATATTTTTAGCATGGATTTTGCATGTATTTGTATGAAAAAAAAATAGTTTTATATACCCATATAAATAACTCCATCTCATATATACAATTTATAAAGCTATTAAAAAGTACCTCCTCAACTCATTTTAGTTTAAGGCATTTATTCAGGGGAATTCACTTGGCATTTTGGAAAGTATCCTCAGATGTTGAGGATATCAAGGTCAGGAATCTTGATTTCTTCCCAGTATCAAAAAAATGAGCAAAGGGATGAGCGCTCAGTTTCTGTAAAATGTAGTATTTTGCCATTTTGTCAGATATGATGATCAACAACCTCAGGGATTGTAAATCACTGTTATCCAACACCTTGTAGAAAGTTTTCTTTCCTCCTGCAATTTTTTGCTGGACATATAAACGTGGAAAAATGGATGATACAGAAGAGCTGTCCTTTGAGAAATGCCTACATTCTTCTGCTCACTTTCACTTTTGTGAGGCTATTTTTGTATGTCTGTTTCTGGACAGCTGTCTAACTCAGGTTAAAGATTTTTTGTTGTTTTTTGCTTTTGTCTTTTTTTGAAGTATATACTTATAGGTCAAAGCAAAGGTTTCCTTTACAGGAAAACATTCTAGTACCACTGAACACATGAAAGACATGAAGGAATCTATCTTTTCACAGGAAATCTTCCATCACATTTTCCCCCCCTACGTCTCATGTCTGCTTTTCCTTACGCAATTCCATTAACATGACAGGTATCCTCAGCTGCCAGTGAAGTAAGCAGTGTATGAAGAAAGGTGTGGGGAAAAAGGGAGCAGAAAGGTACCTTTTGCAGCAGTGTGATGCTGGCAGTATCTAGGCTGCCTTGGGATCTGCCTGCCTACCCGTTGCTGAGAGGAGAGAAGCCACTACCCAGGAATCAGAGGCACATAGCAATATCTTTGAGAGTGAAGGGGTTACACGTTCTTTATTCCAGAGGAATAGCCAGCAAAGCTCAGAGGATTTCCAGCTGTGTCCTGTCTAGAATAACAGAGAGTTTGAGCTTAACAGAGCTCATTTGATTTTGTTCATTGATTTTCATGTGTATTTTAGCATAAAAAAGTTCACAAACCCCAGTGTTTACACAATGTGAAAATGAAAAGGTGGTGAAAGTAGTGACATTGTTTTTAAATCTGAATTAATTCTTATCACTTTTTCTTTGGCAGGGCACAAACACGTGTACAGCAGCCAATGCACTACTTAAGTGACATTTAGTTTAAGCCCTCAGTGAATTTTACTAATACAGAAACCTAAGGTCAGTCATTTCATTTTCCCTGGGAAGCAGTTAACTTAAGCAGCTTTTTCTCCCCTTGCCAATACTTTCTGCCTGCTATGACTTCCCATCAGCTGCACTGACAATAACACTGCAAAAATAAAGGAGGAGCTTTAAATAATATGAATTTGCCATTCTTAAGGGAGAAGGAGTGGCAGGGTTCAGAGGCCACTTATGTCAGCCTTGCTGCCAGGGGAAATAATATGGAGCAATAGTCCTGTGCTTATGGTGTGTGAAAAGGAAATCTGAACACCTGCTAAAATTTTGAAAGAAGCTTTGAGAAATGCGGAACAAACCACATATCTCCTTTAGATTTGGCCTTTCACCTGTGTGGAAGATGCTCAGGCCTAAGTGCAACAGGCAGTTCAAGTGGAAAAATAAACCCCATAGGTAGCTAACTTCAAGAGTTTGAAGGATTACTGTTTAAATTACTAATTTAAGAAAAATTGACATACTGTGAACATAGTGGACTAAGACATCTGTAACACTCCAATCGTTATTAAAGATACTGCAGTGATGATGGTACACTGGAACAGATATGAAAACTGAATCAGCCAAGTCTCATTCCAAATCAGCCTTTCAATCAGACATAGTCAACATTAGCAGAAGCTAGCATTCTTTATATACTGAATAAACTTATAATTTTTAATTTCCAGTGGCATATATCTGGCAGTTGTCACTAGGTGTAAAATGAAAGAAAAAATGATTTAAGTAAATGCCTTTGAAAAGAACAAGATTTTTCTTCTCTCTCTGTATGTATTACCTGAGACATGAGCCTCACCTTATTCCCTTCAATCTTGTCAGTTTTCATCACTGTTAAACTATGGGTGTAAGCAAACAAAGACAATTTCTTCAGTTGGAAAAATATGTGCTTTTTTCAGGAGGTCTTTGATTTTAAAGAGTTTGCAAACATTTAAAAAATAAATTGTGTAATATTCTTCTTGAATAACACTTCAGTATAGTATTACAAATTAATGTGGAGTTCCAGAAGCACTTACATTAATGCAAAATGAGTTCATCACAATTACCATTATTACCATAAACACCAAAGGAATTAATAATGATTAGGGTGATATTTTAAAGCATTCTTCATTATCATGTGCATTGTTTGTAAAATTCCAGGACGATGATAATTACTGTAAAGCTTCTCTTTGGGCAAGGTTCTCTTCCCAATGAAGGAATAGCCCAAAGCTAAATGCTTCTGGAGTCCCTCTGAAATCCTCAAAAATGGAGTTAGCATGCTTTGCACACATGTTAGCTTGGAGATTGCTTTCCCTATAGAGTAAATTTCAACAGTAGGATTGATGTAAGTAAGAAACCCCAAGAAATAAACATTCAAGACAAACTTCATTTTTTTCCAGAATCTCTGGATGGTAAATAGCATAGCTCTGTGCATGTTGTTGCTAGATTTGTGATTGGTGAAGAAAGCTCAAGGAGGCCTTAGTAAATTCTACGTAAGTATGTTTACTTGTTCAGTAATTAAAAAAAAGTCAAATCAAAATCAGAGAACGTTTTCAGCTGAAAACCCACTGGAATTTTTAATTTTTCATAAGAATGAGATGTATAACACTATCATGCTTAACCTTCTTCAGGGGAACATTTTGAAAGACATAAAAAATTCAAATTATTGCTCTTCAGTATGTTAACGTCGGCAGCATGGGCTGCCTTTTGACTGCTTATGTTACCTTACACATCACTTTTGATTTTAGACAGGCATTGCTTAGGAAAGAGAAGGCAAAAGTGGCTTATAGACTTCACTCCTGATTTTTTTCTCCCACTGTGACTTTCAGGCATACCAGGTAGCAAAATCACAGACATGGAAGAGAAGGTGTTATAAGCATGATTCACATCAAGATAAACCCGCTTCTTTGCAAAGTTCAAACCTTTCAATTTTTAGAACAGGCAACTATGCAGAGGAACATCCTGGAAAAAGAAGCCAGTTGTGAAATTTTATTCTGACTTTCAGTAGATTTACACTTCTTTCCCTTACCCATCTTTTTTCCAGTGCATAAAATGGGGCAGCCAGTGCAGATCCCACTTCTCATCCTGTCACGGTTCCATTCTCATGTCCTTAATGAGCTGACACTGCTTAAAACTTATCAAACCAAAAACAAAAAAAAAAAAAAAAAAAAAAAAAAACCCACANAGGCAAGAAATAATGATCAGGTCCCAGTACATCAGCTCCCTGCTTGAGTAAATGATGCAACCATTAGACCTCAAAGGCTGACATAAGGGAATGACAGGGAAAGTGTGGCTGGGGAGAAGCAGAAACTAAGAGCTTACTAGATTCCCTCTAACAATTTTCTTAAAATTTAAAAAAATAACCAGCAAAACAAAAGTTATCAAAATTATTAATCCATATCAGCCCATTCCCATGGAAAATTCAGACTCTCAAAGTGGTACTTTTTATATAACATTCTTTATAGGTTTAAAAGCTTCAAATCTCAGCTAAGTGGTTGCTTTTTTTGTCCTTTAACTTCCACTTTTACATTTTAGCTCTTGTGAGAAATACTTGAAAACCCTAGACTTAAAATTTCCAAAGCATTTAAATCATAAATGTTTAAGTCATTTATGAAAACAAAATTTGCCTTCTAACCTACTTACACGGTGTTAGAAATTCTATGCTAGATGGTGTGCTAACATTTAACTTGGAGATTAAATTTACTTAGTACAGAGTTCATGCACAAGTCTTATAAGCTTAGAGATAGTTGATAATTTTGTGTTAAAATCAGTTTCTGGTAGGAAATATCTTTTTTTTTTCTCCTAAGGAAGCATTTTTAATGGTGGAGAGACTGAAAATGATGGGTCCCTGTTTGCTTACCTAGAAGACTGCTATTAGTTTCAATTTTTACATGAATGGTCCAAGTTCCTGGACCATTTGCTGCTTTCAGCAGGGACAGGCAGACTAAGCATCCGTGGCTCTTTGGCAGTGAGGCTGAAAGGATGAAAGACTCCTATCAATTTTTCTTAGCAAAAAAGCAAACCTCACAAGAGTCTTCAACCTGTTACTCAAAACAATGAAAAATTCCTTTTCTTTTCTGCGGAAATATTTCATTTTCCTGAAGAATCTATCAGGTTTTTTAAACTTTTGTCTTTTTTTGACTGAATATACCTAAACGCAGGACTCAGGCCTTCTAGCTGCTGGTGGTATGCACCTGAGGGCAGATACACAGGCAAGGTACACTTCCAACATGCTGTGGTGACAGGCTTGGTGCTACTGTGGCTGGGCATAGTCACGGTTAGCACAGATGGGGAATAGGATTTTACTGATTATTATAGCTGAGAATGGGCCTTCCTCACTTTCTGCAAAGTGAGAGCTGCCTTTGTTCACAGGTATATTTCTATTTCTATAAAAAGTCTAAAGCAGCTTTCTTTACAGTGCTTCAGGCCCTGAGCTATGACAGCAAAATTCAACATGTGCTGGTTGGTTTTAAGTGTGTGTTTCATAAATGTAAGCATGAATTCCCTAGGTCCAGAGCTTCTGAGAGGCAATAGTGATATAGGGATCCTTTCCACATTGTGATCTATTGCTGTTATTGGAAATTTTTTTTACTTGTTTGTCTTTATTAGCCATTTCCCAGAAAGGGAAAGAGGGGCCATAGGTGAGGAAAGTACATTAGTGACTAAATGATATTTTAATTTCTTGGCAGGTCAGTAATAAAACCAGGAATTTTGGAAGAAAGACAAAGCACTTGAAAAGTACCAGCCAGGGATGTTTAAAAATTCTTTTCAGAAAAAGTGAGGGGAAGAGATGTAATGATCTTGATATTACTGTGATTGGTGCAAGGTAAATTCATGGCATATTAAGAGTTCATTCTTGATTTCATTTTGGCAACTGCCATTAAATTAATACTTCTTGGTAAATCAAAAAGAATTAGGTAAATTGCAAAATGCCTCTGTTTTTCAAGCTGACATAAATATTGTATTAATTAAATCAATTAAGAATACTGAAATGAGATTTCATTAACTAATATCCCCTATTAGGATAATTATGACTAATTATAGTTATTAGACTAATGGTTTTAATCCTCAAGCACAATGTGTTACAGAAGGTTAAGAGGCCTAAGATAAATTGAAAATCAAAAGTATGATCAAACTCTTTTATAATATTTTACACAGCTACTGTCCTAGAACGGTAACTATGACAGCAACAGTTTCATTTTTTGTAACTCACCTCATGCTGGGAAGGAAGATAATTTTTTATGATTTGCTAGTGATTTTACATTTCCAACAGGAAGTGTCCTGATTTTTAGACTGTAGGTGCTAATCAGTATGAAAAATTAACCTCTTACATGTTCTTGTAAAAGAAAACTGCATAATTTTATTAAAGTTTTCTGCAGAGAAAAGTTTCATCTTAAGAAGGCAAAATTCCACTCTTATATTAAAATGGGGGTTTTTTTTGTAGTTGCACAGAACTTCTTATTTTATGATGTTTCCTATAGAGAGGTATGTATTATTTGAAAACTTATGTTAGTGACTCAATATCCTCTAGGACATGAGTAAAAAACATGCAATAAATGACCCTTGAATGCTTCTTTGGGGGAAAGCCAAAATCTTACCAGGCAATAAAAAAACCTGTGTTATATAACAGAGACCTTTTCCTCCTTTGGGGCTGGACAAACAGGTTAAGTTTCTTGGAGTTTGAACTGTAAAATTCAACAAGATTTTGTATGAAGTAGATTTGTCACATAACTAGAGTATGATTGGGATTAAGAGCTGCCTTTTAAGAAAACACACACAAAAACAGCTGAGTTGTACTCAACTCTTGAATGAATAGTCATAAGGGACTATCTATATTCAGAAAATTTACCTATTTTGGATCTTGGGCAGATAGAAATGATCTAGTACCAGGTAAAAGAAAGAGACTCAAAACAGTATCCAATCTGGGAAACTCAGTTTACCTAAAGTTAGAAATTTGCATCTAAAACTTAGTACTATATCTTTCAGATGACAAGCATCAGAGAGGAATCCAAAACAGGTTTGGATTTCTAAAATGCATAGGAAAAGTAACACTTTGAGCTAAGTACTCTAAAGGGTGATTCATCTGCCTCTTTGTGCCCATGCAGAACAGTGGAACAGGGAGCAGATAGGAATATCTGCCTACTGTGTCCATGGAACTGGGCTAGTATATCTTGTAGAAGATTATATGGCTGTTAAATTTATTTGGCTGTTAAAAATTCTAAAACATTTCCATGTCAGAGAGGGCATTGCCATTTCAACTACTGTTTCTGAAGATTTTAACACTGCATTCTGAAGACTTTGATTATAGTGAGAATACTAGTTTGAACAATAACTTAACTGTAGAGTCAAATGTATTTTTAAGTTATCAGTGACATTTTAAAGATTAGAATGGTTTTATTTTTATAATATTTTTTGTGTTGCAAGATAAAGTCTTCATTATCTACTTATACTGAAAATACAGTGGAAAACATTTCAGTTATTTGGGTCAAACAGCTAGTTTCTTATAATAACTGACCTTGCTTCTCTGGAGGTTGGCTCTGGTAAATCTTTATTAATCTCTCTGTACAATTGATTCAATAAACTTAGATCTACATTTGTTTGTTTGCTTGTCTTTTATATTGTGACATCTGGATTTCTTCTTCTTCCTTAATGTTCTTCTTATCTCCTAAATATAACTTCTGTAATTGCACAGATTATTTCTTTGAGTGGATTCTGTGATAATACCCCAATTCTGCCGGAGTTTTCATGTCTCATTCCTGTGTAATTTTCTAATATGCAGTATATGTTTCTCTTATCATAACAAGTATACACACCTGCCAAATCCTCTTCTTGGAGGCCTGGAAGGGAAATTGCATATGTTACTAATCAAGAGTTGGCATGCTCTTTCATGGCTGGTTTCCTTTAAGGCACAGCTATTAGAGTTTAGAGTTTTCTTATCACTAGGTAATAAAGCAGAGTTTCTGCCTTGGATAAATGACACAGAGGCAGGGAACATAGAAGCTGACATGCTGAATCAGACTAATGGTTGTACATAGTGTTGTTGTGATGCTGAAGAATTCAGAATTGGGTATGAGATCCCTGTAATGAAAGGGATATCTCTTCCTAACCCTGGGCAATCACTGTTAGGACTTGTGTTCTAAAGCACGAAGAAAGACATCACAAGCATGTTTTTTAATCCTTGGCAAGGCAATTGTAATTCCTATTGTTCGGATGACATTTCTTTTTCTTTCCTGAACCCTAATATTCTGTGTCTCAACTGTACTTCATGACAGCTACTTTAGCTGTAATGATGTGCTTATAAAAATTGCACAAGCATGAAACTAAGAATGCTCAAAATTAGTGTCCAGGTTTGAAGGACAGGTGCCTGCTAAGGAAGACAGGGGGCCTCCCTCGGAATGGAAAAAATGTAACCACTTTCCCTCCGAATTATTGTAATTCTGAAATTAAGGGGCTCACAGGCAAAGATTTGGGGAATGGAATAACAGTTCTTTACTAGTATTTATAATAAAACAAACAAACAACAGTTACTATGGCACTAACAACAAACAGAAGCAGGAACCCAGTGAGAGCCTGCTGGCTTGCAGGCACTTCTGATGCAGTGATGGTCACAGCCAGCAGGGGGCGCTGGTGGCGCGAGCTCGGGGAGCACGTGGTGATGGTGTGGTGGATCCCCCCCACACACACAGCCGGGACGGGGAGGGATGGAAAAAAGAAGTTTTACTTTCACAAACCCCCTTGAGCAGTCGATCTCGGTGTCCTGGCGAGGCTCTCAGGAAAGGAAGGCAGCAGGCTGGGACGG
>VZTR01000025.1:62047-75564 GCA_013400775.1 Chaetops frenatus | reverse complement strand
TTTTTCTTTCTCTTCATTTTGGTAGGAGTAATTTCAGATCAAGACTTGTATTTTAAAAGAGAAGGACAGAGTGTTCAGGTGTCCTGACTGCACTAGCGTGCTGGTAATGCGGACAACTCCAGAAATGCCAAATGTCTCATGCATCAACATTCAGAAAACCCAGACAAAGAAAGGCACCTTACTGCAGCAATACAGTATGGGGAAACCATTGTTTCATGGCCATTACTTTGTTTTGCAGAGGAGCCTTTTGCTGAGGAACTGCAATTACAGAATGCTTCGTCTTAGCCAAGCTCAAGAAAGGGAGA
Organism: Chaetops frenatus; assembly: GCA_013400775.1. Taxonomy (NCBI): domain Eukaryota; kingdom Metazoa; phylum Chordata; class Aves; order Passeriformes; family Picathartidae; genus Chaetops; species Chaetops frenatus. The sequence continues at coordinate 75,259 of VZTR01000025.1, read as the reverse complement.
AGGAGTAGTTACCCTTGTACATGGCACTGCTGCTGCCCAGCAACCTGGGTATACCATTGAGAAGAACAAGCCCACTTAACAAGTGGTAGGACAGCAGTAATTTTCTTAAATTTTTTTTTCAGAGAGAAGCAGCAAGTGGATAGATTTGACTGGTCAGTGAGTAACTGAATTTTGGCTGGAAGAGGCAGATGTAGTAGTTATTCTCAGTGTACTGAAAGGGTTGGAGCCAAATAGGCAACATATAGCATAACCACAGTTTCTAGCTGTAGAGGGTAGAGCTTCAGCTTGTATGAGGGAGACAGGGATGAATTAGGAGACTTGATATGTTATCCTTAAATCAAAACTGAAGTCACAATAATACTATTTTAAGTTCTTCTGGTCTGTTTTCTTCCACTGTGAAATACATAATTTGTGGGTGCTCCTGGTGTAGGATAACTTTCCCACTGGTTATAATATCTGGCTCATCCCTTTTCCCAACACACGTGATTCCCCTTTGCCCCCTAAATTTTAGTGTGGGCTGTAAAAGGAATTCTGTAAAACAAGAGCTGGTGTTTATGAGGGAACATGTATTCACATGATACTGCTACCAGTGAGAGTGGTGTTTGCATTGCTTTACTTTGTGACATTCTGCACTAAAATAATCCAAAAGGAGGCTGAGGGGGAGGAGAATGTTGGTCAAGCCCGAGGAACTGTGCGTACAAGAGCCCTGACTTTCCACACTTGTGTGCTATACCCTGCCAGCATTTTGCACCCATCAGCAAGATCTGTGCTCCCTCTCGTGGCAGATTCTCACCAGTAAATCCATTGTAACTCATCCCTGTTAGTGCCAAAATGTGCTTATGCTTAGCTATGAGAAGCATCTGGTTTCCAAACTTAATGCTGCTATGTACCAAACTTAATAGACTTTTGAACACAAATAGCACTGAATTTTTTTTTATTGACATCAGCGGAAAAAAATCTTTCACCATCTGATTGACCGAAGTTTGCCAAATAAAAATAGACAAAACAAATGTTTATCTACGCGCAAACATTGCAGATCAAACTGCTAAAAGAAATAACCAAAAGACAGGTCTTGGGCTAAGATCAAGCAGCAGAAAAATAGCAAATAGATAAATGACTATTAAGTAGGTCTTACTTTGAAACTTCCCATTTAAACAAAGAATAAACAACAATAACACCACCAAATAAAGCCACAGCAGGTAATAGTTGCTCTTCTAAACTTTTATACACTATATATTAATCACTCTGTCTTTCAGTTATTTCCTCTGATAAAACTGACTTCTGTGAAGTCTCAGCAAGGCCATCTTGGCTAAAAGCATAATGTTAGACAGGAGTCTGTCTAATGCCCTGTTTGAATGAAGAAATGGTGGGGGTTGGCTTCTCTTTTCTTTCTTTTATCTTTGCTGAATATATCTGGAAACAAGAATCTGATTCTATGCAAATATTAGATTTACTTTTCCAATGCTGGCCTGTGTTTGAAGATCCTGGAACTAAAAGGTGGTTCTTGGTAAAGCAAGATTCTTCTTGGTCCACAGGTAACATAGAAGAAAGTTTTTGGTTTTTTTGTACAAATCATGTTTTATTAAATTGCTTTTTATTTTTTTATAAACAGTTCTTCTGGGTTTATTTGTTTGTTTCTAAGAGATGAGCCATCATGGTGCTTCTCTGTAGGTATCTGACATTTCCATTTTGTCTTTAGAGGTCCATTTTGGCTTCAGTTCCAGGTTATGTCATTCTATTATACATCATCAGAGGCAGGTGTTCAGCTTTAAATATTGACAGATTTTTCTCAGTAGGAACATGTTGAAGCTTCTAAGTCTGCTAAACATATTCATTTGACTGTTACAATCCAAAAACTGTAAAAATGGTGGAATGGAAAGATACAAACAGTATTATTGACACTGTATTGTCAAATGTTTGCACTGAGACCCCATGTACCATAGATTTTATTTTTTAAAAAATCATATTTATATCCATTTACATGAGACTTACACATTTTAAAAGAAATACATACACAGTAAATACGTAAATGTATAGTATTTTACAGTAAAACAGATGTAACAATGTAAAGATGAGTGGCTTCATTTGATAAAAGTTTTGGATGTGCACTACTGTCAAATTTTTGATGACAGATGCTGAGAGAAAAGGGGGAGATTGTTTTGTTTTTCTTTTTTTTAAAGTAGTTTAGGTATTTCTTATTCTTGTTTTAAATCAACCAATACATGAAAGGAACATCATAACTGTTTGTATTATAAACCTTATATGTTCTCTTCCCTATTAACCTGTTCTTGCAGAGAGTTTAAATGCTCTTTTCCTAAGTAGTGGTAGTGCACTTCAGGTAAAGTAGAAGAAAGAGATGACATCTAAGAGAAAAAAATAAACACGAATTAGCAAGATTCTATGATTCTAATTCAGTCTAAAGTGCAATGACAACAGAAAATATAGCCCTAAGTAAGTAGTTTAGCAACTAAGTTACTAAAACATGGGTTTTGAGTATTCGTGGGAGGCATGCATCTGTTTACTTTTAGATCTGCCACATAAACTTACTAAGAATTCATTTTAATCTTTTACTAATTGTCCTCAGTCAAAACAAACTGCTGCTTATGTTCATTTTACAGTTGTTTTCCTGCTGTTTTGGTTCAGCACTGGGGTTACTTTGCTGCATCTGGAGACCTTTGCCTGTTTGGCACAAGGCTAAACACACATTTTCAGTGTACAGACCTTGCTGATGTACTTTGTGGTTCTTCTTCCTAGTTCACTGCAGCTTGACAGCATTTACCTTTTTCACCCTGATGGTTTCTTTGCTATGGACCAGCTGCTTCCAGATTATCATTCACATCTGTTTGGAACACTGCTTCTCCATTTGTCTTTACAAATCCTCTTTGGAACTCTTCATTGGTAAAGTACATAAATGATTTTGCCAAATCTCCTTTAGTATTTCATTAGAATAAAAGTTAAACTAATACATTCTATTGCTCCAGCCTGTGGCAAGAAATCTGTCCTGAATGGACCCTTTTGACTTGGCAATGACAAATGTTTTAGAACTTAAAAGTGTTGGGAAAGTTTGGATAATGTGAGTGCCAAATCCACTGGCTGCATAAAGGCATTGCAGCTGCTCAGCTGGGCCACCACAGCAGAAAGCTTGATGGCGCCCATGTGCTCTGTAGTAAATTTCTTTGCAACATTAAATGGCCAGCACCAGCAGCCTTAATTGTTCTTACATTTCTGATACCTAGTGCACTAAAACAGGGCTGTGGAGAGTATGCTCATATAACTGTTCTGAGAATGTCTGTTCATGGTTTCTGGCAGATCATTGTGGTTTCAACAAATGTTCAAAAAAACCTCCTGAAATGCAATTTGAAAGTATATGAATGGGACACATCTGCTGTGAAGAAACACTATAAAGACACTGGAAGGTTGTACCAAACTGATGTTGGCATAAACTCTTTTGAAATACAACCCTTTGTAAGAGAATGTCTCTTACTGTCACAAGAGTAGCAGAATGCAGGAATCTGCAGCCTGCTGTGATCACAGGCCATCTGCATTTGTTCCACGTGCAATGTTTGCCACTTTCTTTTAGGCCTGCTCTTTGTAGGCATGTTCTCCTTTACTATATGAAAAACTCACTTACTCACTATTGTGTGGTAGCTTGTCCAGCTATCCCTCCCCTCTGCTGCCTAGTTCCTGGTTCTGTGCATGCAGATACTTCACCAGAGTAACACAGCTGCTGATGCAGTCTAGGCAAGGTGTTACAAAAGCCTGGGTCTCAGTCTAAGCTGGATCTGGAAAATTTCAGGAGGCATGTTGTAATGAATAATCTTCCATTTTTTCCAAGGATCAATCAAGCTCCTTCCATGAAGAAACTGTGACTCAGGAACCGTGATGACAAAATTCTGAAAACTCCTCTGTTGCCCTTCAATCTGATATCCCCCTCTATGGGCAGTTTCTGTTTATGCATTCATTCTTGAGTTGCAGGCAATTTGTTTAAATTTTCAAGTTTGATATAATAGTGAAGGAAATATTTTCCCTGCATAGGATTTTTTTGGGGGTAGAAGGAGGGATGGGGTGTTGTTTTATTTTTAATATAATGTACTGGAATCCAAAATTACTTTAACTTGCTTTTTGGTTTCTAACCTGCATGGCATTTTGAAATTGCCCTTACAGAAAGTGCATATACTAAAGTTCTAGTTCACACCATCTTGTTGCTTGTCTAAAAGAAGTACATGGCAAGTGAGAAGAGAAATAGTAGTATATTAATGTCAGTTAAACTCATACATTAGCCTTTACAATGTAGATGCAAATTTGATATTCTTATAGACTTTTCAAGCGTGTAAGATTAGGATATAATTGGCAGAATAGCGGACAAGCAGCAAGTACTGAGATGATACATACCACTGATACTTGAAACACTACTAATAATCCAATAGAAATTGAAGTTGTATAACTTTATACACACATTTTTTTGAATTCCAGTACTAAATTTGATCCAAAGTTGCATCCAGCTCAAATTATCCTTTCTTTGTCAATTCTGAATGATCTGAGAGTGCAGAAATCTCTGTAATAGATAATTTTTCAAGATTTTCTGTATGGGTAAATCTTGTTTTAACTTTATGCAGCTACCTCATGTACTAAATTGAGCCATAGCTTTAATAAAAAAATAAAAATTAAAAAGTAAGTCTCTTCTGCTTTACCAGTGTTGCCCCCACTCCAGCTCCTGGTAGAACTCTTTCAAGCTCTCATAAAATAAGTTCATTCTCTGTACCTTCTGCAATCTCCCCAAAATGTTATGGTCAGTAGCATCCTCTGGACTGAAGCTTAAGACTGTTGTCATGACCAAATGACCACCCTAGTGAGTCTTTAGTTATGTCTTCTGCTCCATGCTGGTTCTTGCTATTTGGGGTGTAGTGTACAGTTATAAAGAACTTTCATGATGGCCCCTGCAGAATACTCACAACAATTCAGTGCTGGCTTCTTTGCTAGGCCTTGTCAGCATGAGTATGTGCGAACTGTTGAGCTGTCTAACCTCTGCAGTCGGGATGAAGCAACTGCAAATTGGGAAGGAGAAAAAAAAGGAAACAAACCAGAACCTCCTTAGAATCATAGTAAAATATACCAGTGGAAGGGTGGCTGTTAAATTGCTCTGTGGCTTTCTCTAACATGATCTGGGCATGGTCTAGCTCAAAACTCAGCACTTCTTCATGGCTGATGTACTGTTGGAATCTTACTACAGTTTAAAATACAATTTTGTCTTTATTTTGCTGTAAGTCCTAATGCTCTTACCTCTCATGCTGTTTAAATACTACTGTGTTCCTACTGCTGGGAGATAGGAAGCCAAATCCTGGATGAAGATATAGGTCTTCACAATTACTTCCCTTTAAGTCTATTGAGTTCAGTATACCCAGCTCAACAATTACCTGTCTGCAAGACCTCAAGTAAATCACTGCCTTGTGCCTTAGTTCCACATCTGTAAAATGGGAATATCATCTTCTTCATCATACCATGACTAGAAGATGAAATCCATTGATGTTTATAAGGTTCTTATATACTACAGTAATGTGGGCTATGGCAATGCCATGGAAGCTAGGAGTCAATAGAATTTAGTGATGCAATCAGTAAATTATTCCATCTGTAACTGCAACTAAAAAATACTGTTTTTAGAAGTGAGAAACTGTAATGGAATTTAGATGGCTTTAATGGAATTTAGGTGGCAATACTGTCATACCAGTTACAGGATGTGATCTCTGCAAGTCAGTGTATTAAATTACTTTGAGATAAGTCTATTTGTAGACCTAAATCCTGTCATAATGAAATACGAGGTATTTTAAATGGGGCAGTCTTTGTGCTAATAATTCTTAGAACTTAAGGCAGGTATACTTGGCTTTATCTTCCATATACCTGAAGGAATAGCTGTGATGGGATTTGTTCCCTCTGCTTGCTCTCTTAAAATGATTTTTAAATTTTACTTAATTTTTAATTATGATCTGCTTGTTAATTTTCCACTCATTTCTGAGTTAGCGTATCTTTTTGAAATCAAAAGAATTCCAGAGAAAATTAAGACTGGTATATAGTAACTGAATTAGTACTTGAATTTCAGCATTTGATAACTACCCATCTGATGGTGACTGTTAGCAATTTCAGTTATTTGATGGTCAAGGCTAAGCTGTTTAGTTTGAAAGTTAGATAGGAAAGTAAAGGTGGTAGCCCTTTCTAATTGCCTTCTCTAAAACACTCCACCTGCTAGAGAGGCTAACAGGATGAAAAATTTGCTTGGATATTATATTCAGTCTTAATTGAAAGTTAGTAAATTTATTCCTGTCTTTCTGAATGGTTCCTTTACAGATGTAGGATAGTGAGATGGCCTTTTTTTTTTTTTTTTTTTTTTTTTTTTAAATAAACACTGTCAGTCTGAAGGCAAACCTGAAAAAATCAATAATATGCCAAGACAGTGCTTTTCCATTCCCTACGTCACCTCTTCCAGACTCTGTTCATCCTAGTTAAATGAAGACAGTTGTTGCGGTGCGAGCCAGGCTTGCATTAAAAGCCAGCTTGGCATGCAAGGACGAGGCTGGTGCTTTCCAGGAGGAAGTGCAGAAACGAGCGCATACCGTCACTGGGCATCTTCCGCGACTGGCCCGAGGTGGTGGTGAGGCGGAACCCGGCCGGCAGCGTTTCCGACACGCCCGGCATCATGCTGATCCCGTGAACCTCGCGCGGAGGGAACTGCCGGCGCCAGGAGGGGCCGCGCCTGAAGTTCTTGTCATCGCTCTGCCAACAGAGAGTTGGAGTTGATAAAGCAATATGAAACCTTTGGATTAATTAGCCTGCTGTGTGCTCTCTCTACCACTGCCAGACGTATTCCACAACTACCCTGCTCTGTTGTACTGCATCCAGTCACTGTGATGTGTTTGAGACATGCTCGTAAAAGTAAAAGCTTTAGAAATATTAAATGCTGGGGTGGAAAACGCTTCTTAAATCTTTGGCTTTGGCTTAGCTAAAGTAGAACTTTCTTACACAGTGACAGAAAGTGGTTTGCTATTGCTTTAGGAGGCTTACATAAAGTACTAAAAAAGGATTAAACACTCGTGTGCATGCACAGAATTCATAGGCATCTGACATTTTCAGCAAGTCCTTAAAAGTTTTATTTCTCCTCATGTGCAGAACTCCAAGACTTAAACATTTTTGCACTGGACTCTTATGTTAAGATAAATAATTTCCATAGTTGGATTTGAGTTTCCTCTTCCCTGATAACTGTCCCAAATCACACTCTATTAATACTGATTAACTTTGAAGAACTTTAAAGAAAAAAAGCAATAAAGAACAAAGTGAAAATCTACTTTTTTTCCTGTATTTTTAAAAAAGGTGTAAGTGTCCTAAAGAATAGAATGCACAGGCATCCCACCCACACACATCCCCTACCACCTGCTCTGACCAGCAAAACCTCCACTCCATTCTGCGTGTTTCCTCTCTGGAAAATGTTCATCTTAAGGTAAGAGTACAGTGTCAAATTTCGCATTCAAGATGACACAAATGTGTAGCCAAACCGAAGTAACTTTCAAAACCTTAATGGGTATTCCTAAATACTTTCTTTAAGCTGTAACTGACTCTTTTTAACAGTGTGAAAATTAACATGTCTTCATGCATTCAATTTAATGTTTTACTGTGATAGTTTAAAAATACTGAAAACAAAATTAATTACTTCCTCAAGTCGTCTTTCAGTTCCTAGTGCTAAAAGGTTGTTGTATTCTCTCTCAAGGATCTGCCGTGCCTAGAGATACCAAAGTAAACAATTAAAATGCTTGAAGATGAATAAAAGGTAATAATGGGTACAGATTAACCAGAAGTAGCGTAAGCAAACTTGCCTGTGTGTTTTGTGTTGGAATCTGTAATAATAAAGCTAAACTGCTGTAGTCAAAGTTTTCATCCAGTGCTATAAGTGAACCATGTACACCACTTTCTAGAATATTATTTGCATATTCTCGGAGGCCAATGGCTTGTATCCAGCGTATGACTCGATCATTGCTCCATACCAGCACATCTGTAAGGACATAACACCAGGTCAGTCTCCTGATACCTGATAACTTCCAAATTGTACAGGTGTATGTGTATAGCTGTGCATGCACTGTGGATGTCTTACTGCTTTATTTCTTACATAAGCAATGCCAGCACTATTCGTATAGCTTTAGTACCTCCTATTCAAAAACTCTGTGTGATTTTGACTATCTTCAAGTAATAACGTTTCCAAAGGAGAAATACGCTTCCAGAGAGGATCTCCATAATGCAATTCCTCCCACTTCCTATATATACCCTTTTCAATTTGTAAGCAAGATTTTACAGTGCAAAGACATAGGGGAAATATCCATTCTTCAAGGCTTCACTTGGGAGTTTTGTATCAAACATTTTGGAAGTTATGTCAGCACCTATCATTTAATAACATGCCATAAAGTAAAAGATTAGTTCACAATTTTAGAGACAAACTATTTTTAGTACAGAAAGCTGGCAGAGTTGTGAAGGTCCATACCAATTATAAAGCTGAGGCAACAAAATCAGCTAGGAAACCATTTTTGAGGATTTGGCTATTCTGAAAAAGTATCCTGCCCTGACTGTAGGATTAAAAAAAAATTACTTATACTGATAGTTATAAGTCGGAGACATAGTACTGAGTATTCTGCTACTTTCTGTTAAGTGATGAGGCTTCTTCCTGAACCTTTACTAGTCCTGCTAGTGGGGCTGTTCTGGATGCAGGATTTTTCCATCATCTGGCTGAGATCATCTCGCTTTTTGGGGTCAGGATCAGTTGAAACACAGTGGCAGGCAGAGACCAAATCCCACCTGGGACCGTGAAAAACTGACCAATGCACGACAAGAAGGAGGCTATGTATTATTACCTTTGTCCTTAGCAAGAACCAGCACTGAAGCCACACCAGAATTAGAGACCAATACCCAATTTCCCTATGTCAGTCTCCAGCTAGACCTACTTGGGCTGACTGGCACTGATGCCTGCACATCCAAGGCAAAGTCTGCATTAGTGCATGCCATGATCTGCCTGGAGCAAATGCACATTGTCACTGTAGCCCTTCAACTTTTTTTTTAGCTCCTCTAATCAGCATTGTGCTTGAGAAGTGATAACTGCTGTAGTCACTAGAGCTGGAAAAGCTCAAAGGAATCAAAGGATTCATTTCTGATAGTTGAAAAAAACCCAGCCACCCTAATTGTTATATATAAAAAGAACCATGCAGTGAGCCTGCAACTGCTCTAGAGAGCTTTACACAGAAAAAAAAAATCCTTAGAATCAGCTGTGAAATAAGGCCAGTTTTGTTAGGAACTATTCTTATGTACCTATCAACTGCCTCAGTGGTCACCCCTCCAAGCAGCATCTTCTGTGATACATTCTGACATAAGAAATCAAAGGCAAAGGTTTTCGAAAGCTGGAGCATAGTGTTAAGGTCCTGAGTGCTCCCATTTTTTAGTGTTGCACCCAGCACATCCCACTGGGCTGCAGACTGGCCTTCTGCTTCTGAGCCTGAAAGAGGGTCAGATAAGATCCATACCCAAAATCCAATTTAGCAAAATGTATGTCAAACCACCATTCAGAATTGCAGCCCCAATTTAGCAAAGTACTTAACTGTGCCTAATTTAAAGAGATAGGATTTGTTCTGAAGAAAGATGGACTTACATTAATTTTGCTTAAAGCACATGCTTAAATGCTTTGCTAAAATGGTATGACAATGGGTTAACAGTGTCAAGCTTCAAAAGAAGAAACATTCCCAGTATTCATTCCCAGGAACTATCACCTTTTATTTCATGCTGACTCATTTCTCTTCGCTTTTCCAGTTCTTTTCTATCATAATTCAACCTCTTTAAACACATGATTCCATATTGCAAGCTTGTTCTGTTGTTTAAAGAGAAACATTTGCAGAGTTAATAAAGATAATTTTGAAGATGGGAACATATGTAGGATGTATTTCCTGCACTTCACATGAGGTGTTTCATAGTGCCCATGTAGGAAATCTTGAGAACAGAGGGGACAGCAAAACCAGTAAAAAAACTTCACAGACTTCAGGAATGAAATGGAAAAAACCCAAAATGAATATGTTTGAATAGCTGTTTTAGCATAAGAAACCCAAAGCACTGAAAGTAGTATTCAGAAAAGGTCAGCCCTTGTGAGCCGTGAAATGTTTTGTCAAATCAGGCTTTAAAAAAGTGACAAATCAGACAGTATATTAAAAGAAATCCACTTCTTGTCACATAAACCTCATTCTCCCTAAAGTTTAAATGCCTTTATTTCCATATTTCCAATTGAGCTTCCTAGCTATATCCCTAGGTAACCCAACAACTGTCAAATTGCTTGTACTGTTAACAGCTTTTATGTGCTATGCACAATAGCTTTTCATTATTATGAGATCCCAGGGCTTTGAAGCTTAGTCTAACACTTTCTAAAACTTCACAGCACTTAAATTATTACTGTTTCTGTATTGTCAAGAGTCTATTGATATATTAATGGTTCCCTGCTCATTACAAAATTTATCTGTACCAGTATCTTGGTTTTGAGAGACATAATTGCAATGTGGTTGCTATTACTAAAGGAATCTCTCTCAACACAGATTTCTGACAGTCAGCCCTCACTTTTCAGTGTGTTTTTCCACACCAAAATAACAGAAAGTGTTTTTATTCTGTGCAGCACTGAGCCCTAGAGAAGACACATAAGCGTTTTTATAGGCGTAGTCTTTATGCCAACATACCGATGAAAACTATCCACCATTTTTAGGTGCACACGCAGATCTTTCTTTGTCAGGTGGTCTAACATCCTCGCATCTACCAGGCATTCCATAAAATAACTTCTGTACTGAGGTAAACCCAGACTGGGGAGCCATTCGTTACCTATCCATTCATGGTTCATATCACCATAAGCCAAGGTCTACAGAGAGAAGAAAACAGAGGAGGGAATAAATTCTTGAATTTACTCAAGATAGCACCACAGACTGAAAACAAAGTATGTTTAAATAAGAAAAAAATATGTTTAAAAAAATTATGTCAAAAAAATATATAATTCTGGTTTTGCTTTGTTTTAACATTGGAAGAGGGAGCCACTGTGAGGTATCTGTTATGGATAGCAGTTTAGCCTGTTGTATTTTGTTTCCTTATGTAAGTTTTAAGGAGCTTTTTTCAGTTTTGAGTTTTAAATGCAAGCAAACTTGTTACACAATCAAAACGTGTGTGTTTCATAATCACACTTGCTTTCAATTGATCTTTAGAATATTTATGGCAGGCAAATCCTGAACTGTGAACTGGTAATACAAACATGGCTCCACAGAATCCACTGAGGCTTATGTTACTGTTTGGTGGGGGGAAGAATTTCCTAAATAGGATCTAATGACACAATGGCTACACACCTGTAGTCCTTTAGAGACTAAAAGCTAATTTCAGTTATTTGGCACTCAAGCTTACATTTTAATGAGATATTTTCAGCTGTCAACAGCTTAAAACTGGGTGCATCATATGTAGAGCCCAAGAAATTAATTAAAATAGGAGCAAACCAGGTTCTTCCTAGAAGCTAGTACTCAGGCTTCATTGTTCAGCTAAAATTTTGCTAGGGTGAGGAAAGGAGTATATGAAAAAAAACATGCATATTGAGCTATTTTTATGAGTTGCCCTACTAAAATGCAAAATAGATTATTACATGTCACTGTTGTTAATTATTTTAATTATTTTGTACTACAAAACTTAACAGAACAGAGAACTGATAAATTGCAAGATTTACACTTCAACATAATCATGCTCAGAATCATTTTCAAACCTATCTCTTTGGTTTTGTTTTTAATGTCATTAAAAACAAATGAATCACACAATATAAGCTGGATGGATATGTTATCTATGAGGGAAAATATACTCCCCTTAAGTCTCATTCTTGTGACATTTTGAAGAGAAAAAGAATTTCATCAGTAAAGATGGCAAGATCATGTAAGAGTGTGCAAATATGAGAAAGGAAAAATTTAAAAATGTAGCTAATTGACAGTTCTAATTAAATTACACAGTGCTGTTTGTTGACTGATACTTGGGTGTGATATATACAATTGTTCTAAAAAAACCATTCACTGTAATTTTAGAAAAGTTAGCTCTCAAATCCATGGCATATTTAATTGTCCTATTCTGAAAAATGAGGAAAATACTCTTACTAGTTTTAGATAGGAGATAGAATATGTCTCTGGAATGTAGTAATTTATTTTGTGAAAAATATTCACAACAAACGTACCTCTTTCTGCTTTACTTAACAAAACTGTCCAGAGAATATATTCTTTGNAATTGTTCTAAAAAAACCATTCAGTGTAATTTTAGAATAGTTAGCTCTCAGATTCATGGCATATATTCTGAAAAATAAGGAAAATACTCTTAATAGTTTTAGATAGGAGATAGAATATGTCTCTGGAATGTAGTAATTTATTTTGTGAAAAATATTCACAACAAACGTACCTCTTTCTGCTTTACTTAACAAAACTGTCCAGAGAATATATTCTTTGAGAAGAACTCCAAAATATGTAAATCATCATTCAATCATTGAGAAACTTTCACAATATTATATTCCACTATGCATATTGATACACCCAATTACATTAATTTTCAGTTTAAAAAAGTCATGTGAAAGATCATACCTGAGCCCAACTGCCTTCTTCAGACTCTTTCTGTATTATCAGCAGGAAGCAATTAATAAAGCAGGTAAAAATAAAAAATTAGTTATAAAAAGATTTGATTTTCATATGCATGGTAATGAAAATGAAAATATACACATAAATAACTCTGGCCAGTGGCAATGTCCTGGGCTAAACTACCTGAAAAATTACAAGACCAAAACCATAAAATGTAGCTGAGTTTTCAAGACAGAAAATCATTATATCTTGGTGAAATTTGACAGCATTATTTAAATAATGAAACTCCACTGTTTCACAATTGAAACACAAACATTTACTTAAAAATTTGGGCATTAGTGATGTAGTTTTCTGTTTTTCTATTTTTATTTTGAAACATTCACAATAAAAAGCTGTCTTTTTGAGAATGTATTGTAAAGGAACTTTTAACATAACATTTTTTATGGCAAAATTTTATGTTTCTGGCTGGCCAGTTAAACAAGATCAACACTACTTCTGGTCAGTTCAGTGCTGTTAAATTTTCATTTATCTTTACCAACAATAATAAAACTGGAAATTAGTTCAGTTTAAA
>VZTR01000025.1:42898-61302 GCA_013400775.1 Chaetops frenatus | reverse complement strand
GACTCATCATTAAGTAAAACATGAAGTTGTATAATGCACCATTCTCAAGCTTTTTCTTGTTTCTTTTTATGCCAGCAGATACAAAAAACTGTTTAGAAGAAGAGGGAGTATATTACAGGGGAAATGTCACACCTGTAACCGTGACAATTTCATGTCATTAAATGAGGTTTCACAGTGGCACTGAAACTATTACGTACTCTGAAAGTCCAATACTGGTTTTAGGGTTGCACAATTTTTGTGATGGCCATACAGTTTGTAAATTCTTTTGCTGAAAGATTATGTAACTGTTCTTTAAATTCAATTTCATTACTCCCTGCAACTTTCTAATGGCATCCTTCAGGNAGAGGTTTGACAAAAACCAAAAAATTAATTACACTTTCCATGCACCTGAAGTCAAAGATCATGAATACCCAAGTGCAGACATGAAAGACTCAGCATTAATGAAAACATGAAGTTGTATAATGCACCATTCTCAAGCTTTTTCTTGTTTCTTTCTATGTCAGCAGATACAAAAAACTGTTCAGAAGAAGAGGGACTATATTACAGGGGAAATGTCACACCTGTAACCGTGACAATTTCATGTCATTAAATGAGGTTTCACAGTGGCACTGAAACTATTACGTACTCTAAAAGTCCAATACTGGTTTTAGGGTTGCACAATTTTTGTGATGGCCATACAGTTTGTAAATTCTTTTGCTGAAAGATTATGTAACTGTTCTTTAAATTCAATTTCATTACTCCCTGCAACTTTCTAATGGCATCCTTCAGGAAGCATCCTACAGAAGATACAGTGTCTGTGTTCAAGCAGGAACAGGCCTATTCTCCTTTGAGCACTGAAACCATTTTAAGTGGAAGTGGAATGACTAACCGTTTTAGCTGGAGCAGCAAGATTTTCCATTTCTTCATGGGTCACCCAAACATTGCCTGAGGGCTATGGACAAGACCCGCAGGAAGGCAGGTGGGATCCACATTAGGTAAGCAGTGGTAAAGAAGAAAGGCAGCACCACTGTAAGTTAACAGCGCATCACCATCAGCACAACCACGTTCTCGCCTCTACCGAGCTGCAACTAGAGACAACTTTAGACAACTTGGTTTGTATCTTTCATTAGCAGCTTCTGAACAGATGTGATGGAGTATAACAACTAGAACTGATTGATGAAATCTGGCAGAGCAAAGGAAAGAATAATAATTAAAGCTGCACTTCATAAACAACTGGCAAATGCAACCTTTAGCTCACAGCTCTGTGTCGAGGCAAGCTTCAGCTCCCAAAGGTTTCCCAGCCTAAATATTTTGCACAAATCACATGCTCATATTGTAATCTAAATAATGAATACTTCCACCATGTTTCTGTAAATCAAAAATGTCAAGATTATAAAACTATTTGTCCTCATCCTATTGTTTTTCATTAAACTATTACTAGGACAATGAGGAGTGTCAGGAAGGGAGAATGGATGTCTGCTATGTTTTCTGGAGACCTGAGATAAATTAATTCCTTTCCTGAGAAAGAGGGGGAAGCAGAAAGACTGGCGACTCAGAAATGCACATTCCAGGGCAGGGCAGCTTTATGTGCTGACAGTTACTCAATCAGAATTAAAAAAACAAGGCAAAAGTGTTCCCAATGTTTTCAGCTTGAGCATAATATTCTCACCCTTCATAAGTGTAAATGCTTCTATGCTTTGAAATATCCTGTTATGCTTTTAAAATCAAAATTAATTTTGCATAGTAATTCAAACATCATATTGAGTCTTTACTGCTTTACTTTGGTAAAATCCACTGCAGCTCATAATGTTACCATGGTAATGATACATAAAACTGTTCACAGGGAAGAAAGTATCAGATGGTGAACTACAATATTTAAAGAACATTAGCAACATGAAGATAAAAGGGCAATCAATAGGAATATTAGTGCTGTTGCCCAGTTGCTTATGTAGCTCAGTGGATCTGGTACCTCTAAAAGGTATCTGAATTCTAATTTCCACCAAAAGATTCCCCACAATTTCAATGAAGGCAACATGTTACAAAATATAAATATTATTACCATTATCATTATTATTATTGCCTTGCCAGTAGAAATCTGAGCTATGCTACTTGAGTAGTAGTCTTTGTCCTTCACTTCTCTGCCATGTTTGCCCTCTGATCAAGCCTCTTTTTTGTTAGTCTCCATTGCTTCTTTCATTGCCATTACTATCAGCATATATCAGCATTAAGAATCCCCTTTTGTTATCTTGCTTCTTTTTGTCCTTATCAATTTGGTGTATTTTTCCTGCTTTTTATCTATAGCACATTCATCCTTCCTCTCTCCTGATGTATTTCCTTGCTCTTTTTGATATATATTCCCCTTTGCCTTCAGACTTGTATCTCTGTGTATCTTTACTTGCTTCTCTCCTGTCTGTGGCCACTTCCTCTTCCTTCCTCACTGAATGCACAGGCTCCACTTCTGCTTTCTAGATGTTCCCCTCACACCTCCAATCACTGCTTCTCTTAAAAGTGTGAGGAATCCAAAGCCAGCTGAACTTATATCAGATAACATTTGAAAGGCTGCAAAAAGGGGGAATGGGAAAAAGACTCAAAAGAGCCATGTTCCTACATAACCTCTCCCAATACCTGTCTCCGCTCCACCCAAAAAAGGAAATAAAGAAAGAGAACAAACAAACAAACAAGAGAAACACAATCTGATTAGGCTGGTACAGATGATTTTAAGGTAGAGAAAGGCAAAAATACAGGCAAAATTACAAATAAGATGTTCAATACTGATTTGGATAACATCAAAGATAAGCAAAACAATTACTTAAAAAAATAAGAATATCTGATAAAAGGAAAACACCAGCAATCAACAATCAAGCAAATGATGAACAGGTAGTTCTGAGTCTTTATTAGACAGTTCTCACTGATTGTGAAGTGTGTGTTATCACAGAGCCACTCTAGTACTACAAAAGTTTTTCTGCAGACTCCTGTAGGGTGAAGCCAGGAAGAAAATGTTAGCTGAACAGGACTCACTGTTCTGGACGTTGGAGGTGCTGATGGACTTGTCAGTGACACCATCTCCTGGATTGCTAATCGGAGTTTTAGGCGATGAAGAGGATTGCTGATTCCAATTTCTCTTTGAATCTCAGTATCGGACAAAGCAGACATGATAGCTCCACTCTTCACGTTGGCACGGCAGGCAGCGACATACCAGGCTGGCATCCCTAGCCAGAGCTGGCAAGAGAAAGGACATTTCATCCAAAGCACTGCTTCATTTCTCAAATTAAATCACAATCATAGAATAGCCTGAGTTGGAAGGGACCCATTGGCATAATCAACTCAACTCTTGGCTCTGCACACAACAGCCTCAATGATCACATCATGAGCCAAGGGCATTGTCCAAAAGCTTCTTAAACTCTGTCATACTTGGTGTCATGACCACTAATAATCAACTAATTAATGACCAATATTAAATAATTAATTGTTAGGACACCTATCAGTCTGAATAACCATGGTAACACACATAAATGAGTATGAACATCATAGTCTTTAATAAAACAAAATTATTTCAGAACTTTTGAAATTGCCATGATTTCATGTGAATTCTTTTTGCTTTTACTGTAATCAGAACCTTAAAGCAAGGCATACTTTGAATTAATTTTAGAGCTGTGTGCCTCCATCCCCTGGGCTACTCCTTCACCAAGTTTTTAATGACCAAGTACTGGCACAAGTCAGTGTTACTGCCCATCTGATAATCTAATGTACAGAAAATCATCTAGGAGGAATTAAGTAATTTTTTCCACTTTCGTACTAAAATGGCTTTCTCTTCTTTAACATGGTGTACTCAAGGGGCAAAATCTTACATTTCTCAGCTTTTATTTTCTGAGTAGAAATTAACCAAGCCCAGTTCAAATAATCAACCTATCAGGGACAGACTTCACAGTAAATTTGGGAACAGTCTGGTGTGGTGTCACATCCCAGCTAGGAATACTAGCAAAATGTGAGCACAGCTCCCTCACCTATGGATTTAGGAGATATGTACTTACATGCTTTTCCCCTCCTTAGGCTAGTCTTACTAGCCCAGGCCAGCAGCAGCCCCTTGCTTCATCACTTAGTCTTTCCTTGTAAGAGCACCTACTGAGTGTGAATTAGTCTTGTTTTTCTCAGCTTTTTCATGTATTGCTCCCTCATTATTATGACTATCAGTGTCTACAGCTCTTTTTTCCCAAAGGAGGAAATTCCATATCAGGGATACATACGTGGGAGGTTTTTAAATCATGGTATGAAGTACCTTATGCTTAGCAAAGCCTGTGAGTAGAACATAAGAAATGGATGCCATAATTTGACTGCAATTTTAGGGATAACACAATGGGAAACAAAGACCTAGCTAGGCTCATCTCTAGTAGGCCACCAGATTAGCTGATTACATTGGTTGTCTTTTTTTTTTTCTTTTTTTTTTTCTCTTAATAAAGGCTTACTAAAAGAGGACAAAAGGTGAAGGAACTGAGGAAATTCACCACAAAATCTGGAAACCAGTGATGAATTGAAAGGATTTTCATTTCATTTGAGACAGTAGAGGGAAGAAGTGTGTGGTTATTAAGAAGTTTATACCTTATCTGGGAAATATATCCATAAAAGAGAGCTGTCACTTATGTCACAGGGAAAACAGACTTGACTGTCAGGTTGCAAAAGGCTCAGTCAGGCTTTGAGTCCTGAAGTATCACAGAGGTTAAGAAATGACTGCATTTTGTTAGAAAAAGTCCTTCCCACTGACGGGATTAGCCACTACCCTCCACCCAATGCTAGTCTGAACCTTAAAAACATGACCTAATTCCAACAAACTGTTACAAAATAGGAAGTTTCATGAAAGAAAAAAAAAAACAAAGAAAACAAAAAATAAGAAGATAACACCAAGCTGAACTTAAACAAAGGGCCANTCCACCCAATGCTAGTCTGAACCTTAAAAACATGACCTAATTCCAACAAACTGTTACAAAATAGGAAGTTTCATGAAAGAAAAAAAAAAACCAAAGAAAACAAAAATTATGTAGATAACGCCCAGCTGCACTTAAACAAAGGGCCATGAGAAAACTATGCATAACTTTATAACATATTTCATCACCTCATTTATTTTGACATTAATTTTTTTTTCAGACATGCACTTGAAAAGCATAAATACTGGGAGTTATTCACCCAGCAGAAATAGATTTAAATATCTGATGCTCACTAGGTAAATTATTTCTTTAACAAAATAAGTCAATTCTTCAACAAATAGCTGTCTAGCAGGAAATGTTAGAGGAACAGTCTCTAAAAAGAGAACACTCAAATCATTCTAGACAGAGAACTCAGATATCAATATTGATATACTTTTCCAGAACTAATTAAGAAAATAAAAAATTCTTAAAATATTTCTCAGCTATATCTGTGCTACATACAAGCAAGAGTAATAAATGATAAGGCTGAAAAGCCCTGAAACGTTTAAAAAATTCACAATATACTTCTTAAATTTGAGTCTTTCTCTCCTTTAATATTAAATTTATTCTTTAGTTGAAGTTACACATTATATTTTTCTTCAGAAGAGTATCAAATGCACAGTGTCCATCTGCTGACTGAATGCACTGATGCTCACTGAATAAACATACTACTCCTATCCTATTATCTTTTTATCATCAATATTCAATCTGCACTGACTACTGCAACATAAACTTCCTCATGAGCTCTCCTGTGTTACNNCTATCTTCATACTCCCTAAGAACTTCATAGACCCCGATTTCTCTTTACAGCTCCTCTCTTAGACAGTGGGAAGCATATTCTATTTTTTAGAAAAGAATCAAGAAAAAAAAAATTAGGGCTTAACTTTTCAAAAACTGCTTGAAATTGCAGATCACCTTGAAAGATGAGGGTATTCAGAAATTACAGACCTTTGTATGTTCATGTGTCCAGCAAATCAGCCTTTACTGTAATACTAAATATTTCTGACTGATATAAATCTGGTTGCAGAACTTCTGAAGTCATATGAAAAAGTAAAGTAGTGGCCAAATTAAGGATTGTTCCACATTAACAGACATTTTTTGGGAATGAGGATATAATGCCATTTTCCAAGGTCATATACAAATGCTTGTACTGAATGACTTTCTGCAGTTTTCATTTTGTCTTTTTCATTAGCAATTCCAATGTGAAGCAGAAATTTTGTAGACATTAGCTGATTTCATTTCTCATCTTCCATTTATTCACTAGCATATTTCTGTCAAAGGTTTGGAGAGGGATCTTTTTTACTATTGAAGGGAAAAACTGCATAGTCTAACTGATGATCAATGGATGATAGCTACAGCAGGCAGGAGAAAAGCTGTGAATATGTAGAGGTGCTTGGTGTAGTAAGGAATAGACACTTGTTCTTTGAACCAACAAAGGGTTTGTATCTGCACTAAAGTGTTACAGCTTTGCCATGTAAAAATGACTGTGGATTTGTATAAGAACATTCTTACTTTCTGCCTTCTTCTCCCTTCAGCATCTGTGTAAGTTTTTTTGAGTAGTTCCTTCACCTAAAGCATTCATTGATTTTTTTTTGTCAAAATTGATGAGAGCTCTGATGAATGTTTTTTCTTTTTGATTTTCAAAACCCATTTGTTTAGGTCCTCCAAATAAAGGACAGCCCTCTGCACATTGGATTTCAGATTTGAATGCACTGCCTGTCAAATCAGAGAGATTTCAACCTGGACCTCCCACACTGCAGCTGAAAATGGTGAGAGGAACACTTTTCTTCCCATTATGTTTTTAAAATGCAGAAAGTTACAAATTCTTTCAATTTATTTAAAATTAGCACATTATTCTACATAAACTGTCTACAGAGTTCCTAGACATACAGAGACAGAGAAATTCAAAGGTTTAAAAACTTTGGGATTCAAGTGCATTTCTGGTCCTCATCTCACTGTGTAATTCTGCCTTACTTTATTCAGTTTTAGTCTCTAATTTACACCATGCAGTGTCAAAACCTATGTAGTGCTGACAGCTCAGTGCACAGGGGGAGAGGAAGAGGCTGTAACAGTCTCTTCTAAGATTTGTAAGGACAAGCACACAGAAACAGTCTACAAATGCAACTCACATTTTCAAGTTATGGCCAACACTTACCTCCAGCCAGGCAACCACTGTTGGTCCATCCCACTGTGCAAAAGGCAAACCTTTTCTTCGAGCCTCTTCCAGAAGTTCATGTCTAAAAATGGATCAATAAATGGTAAATATGTGGAGCTGTGTGTTGGGACAAAAAGACGCAACTCTGCCTTTTTGTGAAGGGTAGTAACAGTGAAGCACAATGACAGGCATAGAAAAAGCACAGAACACACCAGCTAACAATACAGCTGTTTCTACAGTCTGAATGTACTCTCAATCTATTCCCAATTCTTCATTTTTCCTGACATCCTTTTAAACATCTAACATACAAAAGGCAAGGTTTCTCTCTCTTCTTTAGCCAAAGCAATAAAAAAATCAGTACACCCTGTTATAAAGGGGTATCAAAACAGACATTGGTGAAGAGAAAACTCAGGGATTCCTCCTGATACTAACTTAGCTCTGGTCTCGTAATGACCCAGTAAGGCTCAGAACTGGCAAATTGTAGATATGAACTAAGCATGGGTGTAATGCAGCTGGATCTGAGAGGTGTCTGTGTTTGAAACACTAAGCCAGCTGTACCAGCTATGCACAATGCTAAGTTCTGTGCAGGACAGCTATTCTGTACCTTAAATATGCCATCTGTGGCTATTTAAGAGTTGATTGTATCTTTAGTAGTTCCATGTTTGGATCTTTTTAATTATTGATTATATGTAAAAGAATTCTACAAGGTTTACTGATATATATCTATATCTATATAGTTTTATAATTATAGAATTGATGTGATTTTTAAATTTTATACATATACATAGATATATCTCTATTGAGTTAACCAAATACCAATCCAGCTCCTGTATCTGCAGTTTTTCTGGACTACAAAATATTTGCTACAGTTACATATAAACCAGTCAGCTAGACTAGCAGGAAAATGCTCTATATTAAAAACATCCAGCTATTTCACCAGACATTTCCACTGTGGTGATGGCATAGAAAAAGCAGTCCTTCAGATGTCTTTTTTATTCTGGTATTTAACAACATGTTTTCAGCTGCCTCCTACTAAGCAAAACACAAAAGAATGCTCTCTGCAACAAGCTGTAGTGAAAAACAAATTAGAAAAGGACTATGCTAATGTAATATTAAAATTTGGTTACATTCCCAAATAACAAGAATATTTTGGAATTATGGCTTCAATTTTTTTCTGTCCTCCTTTATTACTACAGCCTTTGTGGTTCAGTTATCCCTTGACAATTCGTCACCATCTCAGCAGCCTTTCAAGTATATGAACTACAAAATCACAGCAGATAAAAGCAATGGAGTGATCTTACTTGTAAGGAGTAGTCCTTTGGGGATTTTTGCATTGCCAAGGAGCCACGCTGAGAGAATGTGGCTTTAGCAGAAAACGGAACTCAATAAGAGACTGCATACAGGTTTAAATCCCTGGCTCTGAATATTTACAGAGAGAAAGCTGCTTTATTTTCTGAGTTTATGCTGTAGTAAATGTAACATTACAAATTTTTGACAGCATTACTCAAGTTGATCTATCTTCTCCTTCCACACAGCCTTTGCAGGATACCTTTCCTTTGACACTTGGATATCCCAAGTCACTATAGAGCTATTCTGGATTTCTGTGAAAGCATAACCCTCAGTATAAGGAGAAGTTTCTCTCTGGGTACACGAACACTGTGTTACCTTCAGCAGCCCATGGGGATGCAGGAATGCCATATTCCCAGGAGACAAGTGGTGAATGCCTATGACAGGTATTCAACTACCTCCTTTAGGAGAGCAGAATTAAGGCATGGCCTCACTTAGTCACATCCCAGGTACCTGTGGATGAGGTGTTTGGGTTGCAGCCTTCCCTCAGGGTTGGTTCTGCAGGTGCTACAGCCATGCTGTACCTCCCTCAGATGCTACAACAGGGCTGCAGGACTCCTGCTGCTACCGGGTCTGAGGGCTGGCATGGCCATCCTCAGGGAGAGACAAGCTTTCAGGAATACCCCTGCCTTACCTGGCCACTTTTGTGTCCCATGGCAGAGCATGGACTGCACAAAACCCTGTACAATGTGCTTCTTCCCCACAACCAGCCCAAGCACAGGGAGCAGCCCCTTCTGCAGCTGGGAGTCCTATGGGGACACCATCACTGGAGGAACCTGACCCCAGAGTTTCCTTTTTCTAGGCTGTTCTCTTCAATTATCCCATCTGAAACAGCAGGGCTGTCTAACGTGCTAAGTAGAAAAGGAGATAATGGCTTTGAGGGTCACTGGCCTTCCTTGCTTGTGTTGGTCTCCTGCTCCCTTCTCTTGCAGGAGAGCAGCAACACCTGTACTACAAGGAGGTGGGGAGGAAGTCTTGGCCTGTTTGATTCGGTGTTAAACGTCTGTGTGGCTTCAGGAACTGAGATGCCTGAAGAAGAAGCATTGGCACTTTAAGGTCTCACTTCCATGAAAAACTCAGTTACTTCATACTGGAATTACAAAGTACATATTTCTAGGGAGTCTTCTGTGGCTTTGCAATGTTTGTACCAGCCCGAGGCTTGGTGTGGAGGCTTTGAATTATTCCAGTGATTCTCAAACCAAAACATTTTCCCAGAGTGGTAAAGTACTTCTGTTACTTCAGAGGAAGTCTGGCTCACAGAGCTAAAGGAAAACAGAGCTGTGACTATTGATCTAGGCTGAAGAAAATGGGGCCAGGCCAGAAATGAGATGCCATAAATATGTGTAAATACACATGAGCTATAGCCAAAGACTACAGCTTGATAAACATAACCCAAATGGTCTTTACATATAGAAAGAAATTGTTCTGAGTGGAAAATATTTTTAATGTAAAGTTATAAATCCTGTACTCAGACAAGCACATGAAATATAGCCATCATAAGGGTTGTGCCTCAGTCGCTGATGCAGAAAAATAGTAAAAGGACTTTTATAATATTTTGTTCCCTTAAAAAGAATTTAATGCTTCAAAATTCACAACACCTTTCTCAGATGATTCTTATAAAAAACACTGCAATATTAAAGTTTCTTGAAATTATAATTTACTTCTGGAATATTAGTCTTTGACTACATCTTCATACAAATTAGGGGATCTGTAAAACCTGAACCTTCAATTTACAAGCCAAAACGAAACCCATGAATTTCCATTTTTTGACTAAGAGTTATATTCTTTAGTTGTAGGTAGTCAGTGGTAAACTCTAATGGTGTGTTTTGGGGGATTTTTGGTAATATGAACTAACACTACAGGAAAAAAAACAAACCCCACTCATTAAGTAGTATCAAGTAGGAAAAAATATGCACTGTATTGACCAATTGTGCAAATCACCTGAAAAACAAATCCAGTGACCTGCCTGTTTTGGAATAGAAAACAATATTTTTGAATGGACAGAATGCTGTCTACAGTTGTCCTTATGGGATAGTCACTGGCTTCCTGAAAAGAGAAGAGCCCCAAAGCAAAATATCGGTATCTGCAGTTCAATTTTCTTTTCAAAAACATACAATTGATCACAGGAGGAAGAAGAGACAAATACCCAAGAGTTTATCACTTCCCTTCAGGACAAATAAAGGCCTTGGGGATCATGAAAAGCATTACACAGCCCGTCTAATTTAGAAGGTGCTTTGCAGGGGAATTGGGCATTTTCCCCTCCTCAAACTTTCTCAGAAGAGTACTAGATGTTACAATGTGTCCATGTTGCATAGGCGAGGAGGAGGAATTAAAAGGCAATTATTTACATGCTTGCTTAGGTTTTTGGCAGCATATGAAAACAAGCTGATAAGGAAAATCATCCTTAATTAGGCATTACTAGAAATGCCATTATTTTGCAGATAGGGCTTTAAACTACTCACTACCACTGGAATGAATTCCAAATTCAAGCCATATTTTTAAAGATAACATTATTACTGCTAAAGAACAAAATCCTGTTCCTGGAGATATTATGGGAGTAACTGGAACATGCTATTTAAAATATATCTTTATCCTGAGCCTGGATTTGTAAAGTCTGGAAATTTCATTAACCACCAACTGTTTAACATCCATCCAAAATTTGAGAAATACTTTTATTTGTGTGTTATAGGAACTGTGTCTCAAAGTGGGCTGTTTTCACATTTTTATCACAGACAGTAAAGAAAAATCACGTAATATCTAGTTGTGTTGTGGAGTTGTGTGCTGGAGAAAGAGAGTTTCTTCCCTAGCACTGACTTGAGATGTTTAATCCTCCCGAAAATGACTTGCTAAAGACACTGCTAACACTGGGCTATTTTCCTCAGCACCATTAATCTAAGAGCCAGGTACAACTAACTGCCCAGACCAACCTAAAAACCTGAGAGCACAACTGTCTCATAACGTGGGGACTTAGGAATGCTTCAATAATCCCTTGGGCAGGAGAAGTACATGGAAGCAATAGCAAGGCAGAAATGATGAGTGAAACTATGTTACTATCCTGCAAATCTACTTCATACCTATTCTTCTCTTGCACCAGAGAAATTCTAGCTCTGTATCAGCAGCTGTCATCAATTCATTGCATAAATCCCAGTGAAATTTATTAAAAACATTAATAATCTTTAAACAGAATTTGTGTAGGAAGTTAATGCTGTCTTGACTTAGTGTGTCATTGAGTGGCATTCAATTCTCTTCATGAAGACAAGGCTGCCTGCCACGAAGCAAACAAGCAATGACAGCTTAGGATTTCCAACACACATAATGCAAACACACCGTGCAACATACCACGTCCAGACATTGTCTTGATGAAACATAAACAATATTTCAACACAGATCTTCATACTTCTGCACGTAATAGGACTTACTCTGATATCTAATAGGCTTCCCATGAAAAGACCTCAGGGATATTATACTGCACATACTGTATAATGTCTATTAGTTAAAACATAATTATTGATGTGAGATAAATTGACAAAGAGGCACAGTGAAGTCAAGAGCCAGATCTTGTTTGTAAAACACAAGCAGAATTGATTTAAAAATTTGGCTAATTGCAAACTTAGATTGTGAAATGGCCTTTAGTCACAGACATTTTCTCAAACAGAGAACAGATTGAAGTTTTTACTGAGCAGGTCCTCTGATTAATAACTGACATTATTATGATTATTATCACCAATATTAAAAGGTTTAATTCACAACAAAATACTATACATGATAGATTTCTAGAAGAGAACCAAACAGAAAATACAGATCAAATATGCTGTATTTGAGTAATCCTATGATTTCAAGATAAGATTAAACACATCTGCCACTTAAAATCATTCAAAGACTGAAAAATACAGGAGATAGGATTTCTAATGAATTAAGTTGGATTTGGAAATTATCCTTTCTATTGTCATTTGCTAAATATTAAAGACATGCTAGAATCCTGTAACTCAGGACATTCTATGGAAAAATAAGAGTTTNTTCTAGAAGAGAACCAAACAGAAAATACAGATCAAATATGCTGTATTTGAGTAATCCTATGATTTCAAGATAAGATTAAACACATCTGCCACTTGAAATCATTCAAAGACTGAAAAAAACAGAAGATAGGATTTCTAATGAATTAAGTTGGATTTGGAAATTATCCTTTCTATTGTCATTTGCTAAATATTAAAGACATGCTAGAATCCTGTAACTCAGGACATTCTATGGAAAAATAAGAGTTTAATTTGTGTAAGTTAATAATATCTAACAAAAATAACAAGTTAAATTTCATATATATGTATTTTCTGCAAGACTGTAAATGGATTTAAAGTAGGAAGTAGAGTGGGAGGGTGGGGAGAGACTCAAGACTTCATATTGCCACACAATACAGATTTAATTTAATCTGAAAGGATCTAAATGACTTAAAGACTGCATTAATTAAAAACTATGCCAGATCCTGTTTGAACTTTGACACTTAAATGAACTGGATTTTAAATTATTTGAAATCCTCATTACCCTTTTTGATACCCAATATCAGGTCAGACTGGAAACAATTGACAAAATTCAATTTCCAATGTTTTACAAAATGCTTTGTATTTAACTCTAAAAAGTTTTCAGGAAAAAACCAGACTGAAATGCAGAAATCAAGATGCAACTAATAAACAGAAGGTTTTTAAATCTATAAAATAAGGAAGAATAAATTCCACAGTATCCCAGAAAACACAAAATAACAGTGCTGTGAATATTCTATGTTAGGTGTACATTTAAGCTGTATGTAAACTGAAGGGCAGCATTCTTTTTTTCTGAAGATATTTATTAGGCTAAGTGAAGTACATTCATGGATGCTTAAGACAGACCCTGACAAATAGATCTTCAGAGGGCTAGTATTAAAAAACAAATTAAACAAATGTGAAACAAGCAGACTTGCATAATACAGAGTCTTGCAATCTTGTGTGTATTGTAGTACATTAGAGACCCTCAGTGTTCCCAGGCTGATCAAATGTTATCAAATCTATTTTTATAAAGCTGTTTCATGATTGTACTCTCTAAATTAACGTGGTAACCCTTTTTCTAAGTTTTGAACCCTTTCACCTCCTGAAATTTCCTCCTTAAGTCTGCAAATTCTTATTCAAGAAATAGCATTTCTACAATAGATCAAAGAGGAAATGAAGATTTTAAACCTGATATCAGGTTAACAATTATAAAAAGCAAAACAAACAAGAAAATGAAGTGGTGAAAAAAAATAGTAAAATTATATGCACAAATAAAACATTTTTGCATATATGTTTGCTTTGAAACAGCATGAGGGCTCAAACAGAAAAAAAAAATAAAATTGTGTACTCTGTGAGTCTTCTGTGATTTAGTTAAACAGAATTTATGCCTTAACAGCATTTGTTAAACTCATAATTTTTCCACTGACTTTAACTCTCAAATGTCTTTGTGATTCTGGACTTTAGACCTCCCAAAATGTGTTTATTTAAAAAAAAAAATGACAGAAGTTATCTCCAAGTAGTTAATTTATTCTGTTAAGCACTTCAGGAACAAGTCATGTCCTAAATTTGTGTATGCTTTCAAGGTTTACCATTATTCTGAATACTTTGAAAGCTTTCATTTTTTTCCCATGGATTCAGTTTCAGTTTTCTACATGGATTTGTAACATAAGATTCACGGAAAAACAAAAAAAGTAGGAATAAAACATAGAAAATAAACATGGTGCTGAAGATAAATATGTTCAGCAGCCATGGCATTTTAACTTACCCAGATATGCTTTTCATGAGATGAAGAGAGATGAATAGAAAAAAAAAGCACATAAATGTTAATGAACATATAGTAGTCCATAAATAAAAATAAATAGTGTGATAGATAAAATAATATCACCATTGTAACTACAGAAATCTTTGTAACTGGTCTTTCAATGCTTTAAAAAACTTAAGTGCTCATGTGAGGAACAGACAAAATTGTCAAAATGAGGTTTTCATTAAACTCATGTTGGCTGTTTATTAGGTACCACTCAGCACAGCACATCTTCCATCTAGAATACATTTTCATGTCAAAGATCTGTAAACACAGTGAAAGTGGAGTAGGTTTTCAAATCAAAGCTTTTTGCTTAGATTTGAATAATTTCATAAGGATTTTTGTGTAACACCCCAAAAATCTTGAAAATCCCAAACCTGTGGATTTAACCAAATTACCACAGACACACAAAGCTGAGTGGACTACATACCAAGGTTTAATTTTTTATATGCACTGTAATAATATTTTAGCAAAATATCTCAGAGTAATCATAAATGACCTAGACTTGTAAAATTTGCTTTTGTTTGTTTTTAAAATGCAGATTTCATGTACATAGGTGCTTAACATTTTCAATGGCTATTTATGCCTGGAATTATTTTAATTTCAGCAGTCATACTAACATTAGATCAGTAGCAACCCTGGTGTGAATGATTTGCCCTCTAGGTTACCTATTATTGCCAATATGATGCGCAAGGTATATGGAGGAGAAAGTAGAATAAGCTGATAATAAACTTTCTACATCATCCATTAATTGCCATCATAAAAAAGAAAATTATAGGCCTGAATGAAACCCAGACACCTCAAAATATTACATTTCTATTAACAAATTATTTACAGAGATCTAGAAATGCTTGGTAGATATAGCTGTAATAAATGTGAGATGAAAAACATTTTGCTCTGATTAACTAAGAAGAGGGTGCAGACATCTCAGTCAGTTCAGAAGGGCACTTTTTGAGGACTTAAATTTTGTTTTCATGTGTGCAAGATCAGCAGAACAGCTGGGAGAGAGAAGAGAAAGTGCAACACAGAAAAGTAGATGGAAGACAAATTTATACACAGAAAGTTTAAGACAAGAAGATTAAGGAAGGGAAGGACAACAAAGGTATGTGATATAAGTAAAATANAAGTAAAATACTAGAGAACTATTAAAAAATTACCAAATCCAATCGAAGTAGCACTAAAATTGACTGTGCATTCACGATTCATGCTCATTTTCTACTGAGCTAATTGGAAAGATTGACATGATCACCTTTGCTGGAAAAGCTTTTAATTTTGAGCCTTCTGGAGTACATTGAACGAGAACTGATTGATACTTGTTACATTTTCCACTGAGTACTCCTTTGGGTATGTGGAGACAGAAACAGGGGGATTGACTGGAATGCAAGCAATGTTCTTGCAGTTTTAATTAGTTGGCAGTTCACAGTCACTTGGGGATGATTTACAGGATCTGAAGGCCACAATAGGAGCAGAAGATCAAGGGACATTCCGTCACTTCCTGAGCATCTTGTTAGAGAATAATAAAATACAGCAGGGAAAAATGGACCTTTAATTCTAGGTTTTACCTTTAGGTTATTTTTATGGGTTGTGGGGGTTTTTGGTCATAAGACAACCAATTTATCACCATTTTATTACATTTTCCTTTGACATATATTAATATAAAAGTTGTGTAGAATTTTTTTAATCTGCTGTGTTTTGCCTATTCTTCCTTTAAATCCTAATTCTGCAGTTAATCTGATAGGATACTTCCATCTGCTGGAGAGAGTTGTTTAGAAAGCCAGCTGCATGCATCAGGGTATAAGCTTGTATTTATCCAGAAGTTCCAAATTGCAATGGATAAACTTACACATGTAGGTAAGACAGAGACTGGAGCCTTGGGGGTTTTTGTTTGATTAAAAAGTTGCAATTTTCTGATACAAATATTCTTATCTTTTATGAGGAAGAGAATTTTAAAAACTTGGCAAAAGATAAAAATACTATTAAAATTTTTTTAAAAAAATATGAGTTAGATATAGAATAAAATATGTTGTATCATCTTTTCCATCATCAGAATAATGTAAGTAAGGTTTAATAATCCTCTGCAAAATAAATACCCATTTATCTTTACATTTGTAATGCTAAAAAGACTCCCAAGTAGCAATGTAAGAGCAAGACATATTTTTAATATTGCAAAAGCTTTGTCTGATTAATGATTTGAAAGTGTTCCAGTTAAAATTTTTGGTAAAGGAATTAGGTTTAAAAATAAAGTTCATCTTTATGTGTCTCAAAGACCAGACACTGATCCAGCCAAGAGAAAACCACACTGCACACAGCAGACAATCCTAAACTGCAGATCAGAACACTGAACACCTCTCCTTCCTTCACCAGAATGAGAAAATAGAAACACAATTTGCTAGAAAGGGAGGAAAAACTAAAGATCAATTCAAAAGGTACTAACAACATCAGGGAGTTTTTCATAGATGAGGTAAGAAGGAACAAAATTAAATGCAAAACTTGAGGTCTTCCTGAAGATTCAGAAAATAAAAGACTGGGGGTGAAAAAGACATTGTATTCTTAAGAGCTACAGCAGAAAATAAATTGCATATGTTTAGGATAAAATGGTGTTTAATAAACATTAAGTATATAGGAACATTAGGTGGATGGCACAGAAAAACACCCTAATTAATCCAATTGGATTAATTTTTCTAAAATGTGTGCAATTAAGAAAATCATTAGAAACAGCTATTTGCATACTGCAGAGGACAGAAATTATTTGTCGTCACAAATACACTACATCAAATTCTAATTGCAGTTGCACACATGAAACCTAATTAATAAACCTACTTAAAGGGGCATCATGTGGATTCAAAAGGAACTACATACTAACTGCAGTGTTTCAAACAAAATAGTCCACAATATTCCACAAAATAATCCACCCGGATATTTTTTCAAATTGCCTGTTGACAGAGATCTAAAACTTGGATTTTCCCATAAAAAAAAAAAAGAAAGTTTCTTTATCAAATGAACTTATCAACATTTATAATTCTTTTTTTCCCCCTAAGTAGAAAGAAGAGTCAATCCAACATGCTCTTCTGTTCATAAGATGTTTCTGCTGTTTAACATGTACATCACAGTAGTCAGCTGAGACTTACCAGCATTGCACTTCTCTCTGCAAAGTTAATTATAAGGCTATGAATACTAAGAATTTCTTTTTACACCATAATTTCACATATGAGAATTACTTGGGTCTTGATTTTACAAGTGTTTATTCACGTATGTAAGCACATGTATGTGTCCTGGTACACCAAGACTCTTCTGCAATGCACTTGAAGTCAGGAATCTGTGTCTGGCAAATAACCTGTAGCTGTGAAGTAAATCCCCCCCTAAAACCAGTTTATTGGGAAAGAATGATTTACTTTGATTTTCCTTGGGAAATATAAACATCACACCTTAAGCTTGTTTTGGAAATGTGGAATTAATAGATCCAGAGTCATTAAATTGTCCAGAGTCAAATCAAACAAAACTGAAGAAAAAAGTGAGGGGAAAGCTCTCATCTTGACTCATATTAATAAACTGGGACATTTATCACCTTCTGGACTCGGGTCCTGCCAGCATGATCCAGAATAGCAGGCTTGCATGTGAATTTTTTTTCAGGGATTTTTGTAATAATTTGTGCAGAAGACTCTATATACAAAATATCACCACCTTTTATATAGAAAAATTGAAATTAAATACAAAGTCTACTTTAAAAAATAAAAATTAAGTACATATACACCTCAGCATCACTTAATTTCACAAAACAATGAATAACACCCTAAACACTTTAAATATCCCTTACCCTCATCTTTTGTTTTCTAGAACTGCATGCTCAATTTACAAATAGTAAGACCTAAAACGTTTCAGTATTAACCAGAACTGCCATTTATTTAATGTCTGAGGGTAAATATATATGGATGAGTCAGACAAATTCATCTTTTCAGCTTATAAGAGACGTTGGGTATAATTTAAAACTTCTACACAGCTTCCATAAATTCTCTTTGATGCCTTAGGAGTAAGACTTGTTCCTAATAAATCTACTGTAATAACCAAATTTTGGATGAATAGAGACTCTTGTTGGAGGTTTATAAATGTCTAGCATGTCATTGAGACAAACTGTTAATTACATTTTAATGATG
>VZTR01000024.1:147331-188087 GCA_013400775.1 Chaetops frenatus | reverse complement strand
GGGGAGGGGAGGGGAGGGAAGGGCCGGGAAGGGCAGGAGGGGAAGGCAGGACCCCGTCCCTGCCCCACTCACGTTCTTGAACTCGCGGAAGGGGACGAACTGGACGATGTCGCGCAGGACGGGCTCGCCCTTGGGGGAGCGCAGGACGCCGTCGTCCCCGTCCAGGATCTGCATGTCCGTGAAGTCGGCGTTGCCCACGCCGACGATGATGATGGACATGGGCAGGTAGGAGGCCCGGACGATGGCCTCCCGCGTGTCCGCCATGTCCGTCACCACCCCGTCCGTCAGGATCAGCAGGATGAAGTATTGCTGGGGGGACAGGGAGGCTCGGGGGGCTGCCTGACCCCGCTGCCGGCCCCACGCCGGGGCTGCCACAAGTGTCACGGGTGTGCAAGGTCTCAGCCCAGCCCCGGGGAGGGGACAGCGGGACCCACCGAGGCCTCCTTGGTCCGCTCCTCGTCGGCTGCCACACGAGCCACCTTGGAGATGATGGGAGCCACGTTGGTGGGGCCGTAGAGCTGGATTTTGGGCAGGCAGCTCTGGTAGGACTCCACGACGCCCTGGATGCCTGTGGGGTGTGTGAGGGGTGAGGAGTGCCCCAGCCATGGATCCGGCCCCTCTGGAGCTGGACTCACCCTCACACTCATCGTTGTCGGGGTTGAAGTTGATGGCGAAGTCGTGGGAGACCTGGAGGGAGGGAGGGGAGGGGAGGGGAGGGGACAGCTGGTGCACCCCCTACCACAGCCCCCCGCACCTGCCAAGCCCCACCAGTGCCACGGCCAAGGGTGCCCAGAGGGACGAGCACATCCTGGGGTCCCACAGGGCCCTGGCAACCTGAGACCCCCTCACCTCGTACTTGGGGGGGATCCTGGCACCAAAGCCCAGAGCTGAGAATTTCTTATCACTGCAAGGGAAGGGGTGTGAGGAGCCTCAGTGCCATCACTGAGTGCCTGTCACCGGGGCATCTGACCCCATGGTGGCTGTCACCAGTGTGTGTGGCCCTGGGGGGACACGCCAGAGCCACCAACCTGTCATAGTCCTGGCAGATCTCACCCACAGCCACCAGCGCCTTGAGGTACTCATTGGGCTGGTAGGGGTTGATGTAGTGCAGGGAGCAGCTGTTTCGGGGGTCCCCGTTGGAGGCCGTGAAGTCGATGGCCACCTGGAGGGGTGGCAGTGAGGGTCCCCTCCCTCAGGGTGAGCAGGGCCACTGGTGTGTCCCTGGGGACATCCCTGGGGAGGGGACGCTGCTCACCGTGAAATGGATCTGGCAGCCCCCCATGATGTAATCCAGGAAGGAGTAAACCCTGTGGATCTTCCAGAGGGACCTGTGTCAGGCAGCCCTGCCCCAGGCTGGCCCACGGAGCTGGGCATGGCTCAGCACAGCCTGGCACAGCTTGGCACAGCCTGGCACAGCCCCCAGGCGCTCACCTTCAGGTCCAGCAGCACCACGACCCCCGAGTTCTTGTAGTTGCGCTTTTTGATCTTGTACTTGGGGTTCATGCAGTCCCACTGCACCTGTGGAGTGGCACCTGCGCTGCCTGCGGCCCCACCCGGGACCCGGCCCCACCCTCCCTGGCACCCCCCGCCCCCAGAGGGGACCCCACGGTGCCAGAACATTGTGGCCCAATAACCCTGCACCCCCACAGCCCCCGGGCACAGCTGCTGTCCCCACTCCCAGCCACCTCCCAGGTTCCAGCCACCCCATCCACGACAGATTCCCCAGAAGACCCCAAACCCACCATCCCTTCCCCAAAATGGAGGGCAGTGAGCAGAAGACGACCCAGACCCAGAGGAGGAGCTGGGAGGTGGCTGCTAGGACAGGCTCTGCTGGCAGCACACAGGTGACCCCCAGGCCGTCCCCGTGTCCTCATGTCCCACCTTGTTCTCTCCCATTGCCTTCTGCATCTCCTCGAAGGTGGTGAAGAACTCCCCGATGAAGTCGTGCTTGCCCCGCGAGTCGTAGTCCCACACCACGCACTGTGACGGGCACAGCTCAGCCCCAGCACGGCACCAGGGGGTCCTCAGCCCTGTCCCCCGCACTGGGGGGTCCCCAGCACACCCCCAGGGAAGCTGGGGTACAGCTGTCCCCAGGGCAGGAATGAAGGTCCCCCATCATCCTTCCTCACCCTCAGCTTCCTCTTCTCCTCACAGCTGCAGAGCGAGTTGAGGGAGACTTTGAAGGGCTCCCAGATGGGGCTCAGGTTGTTCTTCACCACCTGCAGATCGGGGGGGCTCAGTGGGGCCGGGGAGCCCCCGGGGGGGCCGTGGGGCAGCCACGGGCCCGGTGCCACCATGGCCTCACCTCGGTGCGGTACACCAGCTGCTCGCTGCGGTCGTCGTCGATGCGGTAGATCTCCAGGAAAGGATCTGACTTGCTGAAGAGATCCTGGGGGAGCAGGATGGGAGAGAGCACTGCCCACCCTGCCCACCCTGCCCCGGTTCCCCCCCAGTTCCCAGCCCACCTTGTCGTCCAGTTTCTTGGCGCGGAAGGCGAGCTCCACGTAGCCGTTGTTCCCCGAGATCTCCTCCGAGATGATCTGCAAGCAGAGGTGGCCGGGGGATGCTCAGTGCCTGCCATGGCTTTGCCCCCCATGCCCACCCACCTCCCTGCAGTGCCCTGGGAGGGGACAGGGTCCCACCACGTGCCTCCCCAGCCCACCAGGGACCTTCGGGACCTTCAGACCCTGAGCCCTCCCCACCCCCAAGAGTCTGTGCCACCCTACTGACCCAGTCCAGTGCCATCCCAGCATTCCAGCCCCACGTCACCCGTGCCACCCCATGTGCCTGGCTTTGGTGCCACCCCAGTGCCCCTGCTCAGTGTCACCCACCCCGCTGTCCCCCCCAGCACAGGTGCTCACCGTGATCGTGGACTTGCCCGCAAACTTCCCGTACTTGAGGAACAGCGGCTTCGTCACCCGTTTCTGCGCCACGATCTGCGAGAGCCCAGGGTTGGGGAGGGGACACCATCTCGGGGTCCCCGGGCGGGGGTCCCCAGGCTCACCTGCCCCACGGTGCACTCCATGCCCCCCAGGAAGTCGTCGTCGTGTGTGCCCACGCCGGCCTGGCCGTGGCTGTCGTACACCTCGAAGCGCAGCTTCTGCACCTCCTCGAAGTAGTAATCGACCGTGAAGATCTTGGCAAACACGGGGTTCAGGTTGCTCTTGATCACCTCGCTGCGATCCACCTGCGTGGGAGTGGCACAGGGCCTTGGGATGCCAGAGCTCACACGGGGGTGTGGGGAGGCAGGCATGGGGGATGAGGAATGGGGGCTGTTGTGGTGGGGGATGAAGGGATGGGGCACGCCAGGCTGAGGGATACAGGGATGAGGGAAGGAGGGATACAAGTGCAGGGATAGGGAATTCAGGGATGTGGGGTGCTGGGAAGGACCAGCTGTGCCCAAGTGAATGGTGTTTAGAGGAGCCCCTTGCGCCCCCCACAGCCTCCAGCCCTGCCAGCCCTGGGTCTGGGGCACTGCTCCCACTGGGCTCCCTGTGGTCATCCAGGGGATGCTCTGGCTCTGGCTGTGCTTTGCCACAGCTCATCTGGATCAGGAGCAATGGGTTGGTGCCAGGACAAGCTGCTGTGCCTGTCCTGGGGTGGCCATGCCCTGGTGGCCCCAGTGGGCAGTGGGTGCTCAGCATCTCCCGGCCGCGCCGGCAGCGGGCACCGAGCAGTTCCGGAGCCTCCCCCGCACCCG
Source organism: Chaetops frenatus (assembly GCA_013400775.1). NCBI lineage: Eukaryota > Metazoa > Chordata > Aves > Passeriformes > Picathartidae > Chaetops > Chaetops frenatus. The sequence goes on along the minus strand of VZTR01000024.1, from coordinate 184,387 downwards.
TCCGTGCCAGTGTTGACTCAAGGGGACAGACACATCCTGGCCAGGGCACCCTGCCAGCCCCTGGCCCCTGCCCACCCAGTCCAGCAGCATCTGTCGAGCCCACTCTGCCACCACCCCGCTGCAGCCACCCGTGTCCCTCCTGCTTGGGCACTGCCAGCCCCTCATTCTGGGATTGTGGTGTTGGGCACCTCGGACCCTCTGGACGCAGCAGGTCCAGGGCCATCTCGGCTCTCAGAGCCAGTGGCAGAGTCAGATTCCCCCCTCGCCTGGGGGACACAGGCTGGCTGGGACAGGGAGGGGACAGGAGTCACTCCAGAAGGTGGCTCAGGAGGGACCCTCTTGCCTCTTGGAGCTGGCTGCTGTCTGGCACAGCACAGCGTGGCACGGCACACAGTGTGGCACAGAGCACTGTGGCACAGCCGGGTACGAGTGTCTGGCATGGCACAGCACACGGCAGCTGGCACGGAGCCCTTGTCCCCCCCTCCCCGGCTCGGCGCTGGCGCGAGAGGAGTCGATGACACGCCGAGGGATTTAGCGCTAAATCCGCCGGCTGAGCAGCCGCGATTAGAGAGGAGCTGCCGGTGCCAGCCCAGAGCTCAGCATGGGGAGGGATGGAGGAGCTGTGCCAGCCCCAGTGCCATCCCGGTGTCTGCCAGATCCACTGCTAGCCCCAGTGCCATCCCCACTGCCAGCATCTGTCCCAGTGCCAGCTTCAGCACCAGCCCTCCAGCCCTCAGCCACCCCGGGGCGGTGCTGAGGTGTCCCCTTGTCCCTGTCCCGGGGCACTCGAGCCACTCTGGAGCCACACGATGTGGGCACCCCACACTGCCCCTGCTCTCCCTGGCCCCACTGCAGCCCCAGCGGGCTGGATGTGACCCAGTGTTAGCACCCACCCCACGGGCTGCCAGGTGCCCCACAGTGCCCTGCCCATCCTGCATCACCCCCTGCAACCTGTTCTGCACTGTGCACCCTATCCTGCATCCCTGCTCTGCACTCTGTCCTCTGCTCTGAACCCTGCACCCTGTTCTGAACCCTGCACCCCATTCTAAGCTCTGTTCTGCACCCTGCATCCCATTCTTCATTATCTCCTGCACGCCATTCTGAACTGTGTTCTGCACCTTGCACCCCATTCTTCATTATCTCCTGCACCCTGGTCTGCACTCTGCAACCTGTCTTGCACCATGCACCCTACTCTGCATCGTTTCCTGCACCCCACCCTGCATCCCTGCTCTGTACCCTGTACCCTGCTCTGTACCCTGTACCTTGCTCTGCACCTAGCACACTGCTTTGCATCCTGCACTCCATTCTCCATTATCTCCTGTACCCTGTTCTGTACCCTGTACCCTGCTCTGAACCCTGCACCCCCTTTCTGCACCCTGTACCCCATTCTCCATTGTGCCCTGTACCCTGATCTGTACCCTGCTCTCCCCACCATCTCCTGNCCCCTCCCCTGCCCCCCGACCCCGCCTCTGCCCCCTGCCCTTTGCCCCCCACCATCTCCCGCACCCCACCCTGCAGGCACCACCGTGTGCCCAGCCCCGCCAGGTCCCCGGTGCCCTGCCCTGCCCTGCCCGGCGCGGTGGGTGCCGGCAGTGCCCCCCACTCTCCTACCTCCATCCACTGGCCCTGGGACTGCATCAGCAGCAGGACGCAGGGGTCCGACTTGTTGAGGGTGTCGCGGTCCAGGAGGTGTTTACAGCTGACCCGCAGCTCCACCTTGGAGAGCACGGCCANCCGTGGGCGAAGGGCATGGGGGGCGAGCGGGGCGGCTGCTGCCTCGGGCGCCGTCAGGGAGCCGGGCAGGTGCCCGTCATGCCCGGGGCACGGCGCCCCGCGGTGCCAGGCACGGCCCCGGTGCCAGGACAGGGGTGGGGCAGAGGGACCGCAGGGACCCCCTCCCAGGTGGGGTGGCCGGTTCCAGTCCCGATGGATCCGCGGGGCTCTGCAAGGCATCAAAGCACAGTGGGGTGAGCGGGAGCTGGGGCACCCCCCTGGCACTGCCCGCGTACCCCCAAGTGCCAGGCAGCCCCATGGGCACGGCTGTGGGGGGTTCACGTGGTCCTGCAGGGCGTGCACAGCTCTGTCCCAGCCCCACCCCAGGGGCAGGAGGTGTCCCGAGGGGAAGGGCGACCTAAGTGGGGCTGGGTACCCACCCTGGTGTGGGGCTGTAGAGTAGAAACCCCCTCCATTCCCTGTGGACAGCACCCTCCAGCCCGGGCAGGGCTCTCCGGAGGGGAGCGGGGATACAAACTCCATGTCTGTGCCACCAGGTGACAGATTCCCCCCGTGCTGGGGACGGCGTTCATCCTCCCCCGGACGCTGGTAACCCTCAGCCAGGTGATGGGACCTGACGGGTCAGCGAGGGGCTCTGCCCGCCCCGGCCCCAGTCCGGGGCTTGTCCCCACACCTGCGGGTCCCGGGTGTTCCTGGCTGGGGCATCCAGGGGCAGAGCAGCCCCTGCCCACCTGTGGCCTCGCATGCCCAGCCCAGCCCAAGTTTCCTGGGGAAGTCATGCAGTGCCCAGGCCCTCCCTGGCACACGGCTCCGGTGCCCCAGCTCCGGTGGGCACCGTCCCCCTCCCCGGCATCGCGGGCACCCCATGGCACCACCCATCGCTCTGTGGCGGGGACAGCAGGTCCCACCCTGCCCATCACCCCCTCACCTGGGTGCTGGTGGCCCGGGCTGGGACACGGCAGGGCAGGGGCAGGGTCGGGCTGTCTGCCGTGCCGGTGTGCCCGCCGTGCCGTGCCGGTGTGCCCGCCGGAGCTGCTGCCGCTGCCACCTCCACACAACTGACTCAAGCTGCAGCTCGGGAGCGGAGCCCTAAGAGGGAGATGGATGACAAGCTCCGTTAACTGCCTCGCTGCCGGCTCCGCAGCCGAGCCCACCCTGCACCGGGGCTGAGCAGGGTCCCCGAGCTACCCAGCACCGCTGGCTGTGCCAGGGCAGGAGCTCCTGCTCCAGGTGAGACCCTCATGGCACAGTCACCGCCCCCCATCCTCCCCAGCTGCTCCCCATGGGGTACCCAAGGCCACCCTGGTCCTGGCCCCCCACACTCTGAGCCAAGAGCCCAAGCACAAGGGTGGGGTACCCAGACCCTCTGAGTACCCTTCCCACATGCTGGAGCATCCAGACCCACGTTCCATGCACATGGAGCCCCATATTCCAAGCCCCCAGCCCGGGACCCCCCACCCACCCCTGTCCCCCCAGCACTGCGGTGCTGTCAACCCGGCTTTATGGCAGATGATGTAATAAACCCAAATTTGGAGGGATTAAAATGCAGATAGGGCTAACAAGCATGAGGGCACCGCAGGGCCCGGGCTTGGGGAGCTAATCCCCAGCCTGCCTGGCAGAAATAGGCCACTCTCCTTCCTGCTCCCCCCACAGCCCCCAGCACAGCTCGGCGGGGCAGGAGGCACTGTCCCATGGTGGGACACAGGGACTGGGGGAACACGGTGGCAACTGGGCACATCTTGCCCCTCTGAACGGCCCGGGATCCATGCAGCTGTGCCAGGGCTCCAGCAGAGAGTGCATCCCCAATCTGGCCAGGCTGCATCCAAGTCCCAGACCTGATGAACCAACAACGGGCTGGGTGAGTGCTCCTGGATCAGCTCTGATCCCACTGCCACATCCCAGTGACCCATCAGCCCCCTGCCCAGAGACAGGCAGAGCCTGGGACTCCCCCAACAGCCACGAGGATCAGCCAGAGCCCTCCAGTTTCTCCTGAGCTCCTGTGATGCCACTTGAAGTATCACAGAATCAGCTGGGTGAAAAAAGTCTCCAAAATGATTTCACCCTCTTCCCAGCACTGCCGAGGCCACCACAACGTCCCCAAGTGTCACTTGTACCATGGGATGGCCTTTAAGCCATGAAGAAATGCCTAAAAAGGGCCCTAGAACTGCAGCAGGAGCTGAGCCAAGGGCCAGGGAGTGCAGGATGGCAGCGCAGCACAGTCCAGCCCTGGGACTCTGCTCCATCAAGCTGAGCGGCTGGGCCACTCCTTGCTCCCCCTGTGGCCCCCCAAAAGTGGGAATGCCCCTATGTGGGCAGCACCTATGAATGACCCCCAACATGACACCCAACTTGTACAACTTGGCCTCACACAGCAGCGTGGGAATCACCAAACCAGGAATTCTGGCACAGAAGGGGCAGCAGACAAAGCCTGGCATGGAGGGAGAACCCCCAAAACCCCTCAGAATGAGAGCAGAAGGCAGCCCAGGCTGCAGTCCTGACAAGGCAGAGGAGTGGGCACAAGGCAGGTGTTTAACTCGCTTTCAGGGAGATTTGCAGCCTCCAATCACAGCAAACAAGGCTTCCCACGCTCCAACACATCCCTGTACTGCCACAGGCACACGGGGCAGCTTCGCTCCGTACATGTGCCCCAAAACCACAGCACACTCGGCTCTCTAGGGCTCTTTATTGACAGTTCTGGGGAGAGCAGTTCATTTCTTCTTCTCCACGTCCTGCTCTGCCGCTTCCTTGGCGCGCTTGGCGCGGATGCCGAAGAGGCGGGCGTTGGCCCGGGCCATGCGAAGGCTGGCAAAGGCCTTGAAGTTCTTCTCGTCTTCCGAGATGACACGCGCCTTCTCCCGCTTGAAAACCTGCGGGGAGAGAGCCAGACAGTCAGGCTGCCCCTGGGAGCCCCAAGCCGAGGCTCCCTGCAGTTATCTCCGTGAGGAACAGAGCACTCGTGCCATCTACAGGCCCTGCCCTCTGCCTGCTCCGCACTCCCGCTGGCTCCCTGCGTGTCAGCAGGAGCAGGAATAAAAACAAGCACCACGGGAAACCTCAGTCAGGTTTCACAGAATCACAGCATTGTTAAGGTTGGTGAGGACCTTTATCAGTGAGTCCAACCGTCAGCCCAGCACCACTATGGTTACCACTAACCAAGTCCTCAATGCCACATCCACGTGTTTTTTGAACAGTTCCAGGGATGGGGAGTCCAGCCCTGCCCTGGGCCAGCTGTGCCACAGATGGACAGCCCAGCCTGTGAAGCAATTTTCCCAATATCCAACCTAAACCTCTCCTGGCACAGCCTGAGGCTGTTTCCTCTCATCCTGTCACTTGTCACCTGGGAGCAGAGCCCGACCTCCACCCAGCTCAACCCTTCTGTCAGGGAGATATAGGGAATAAGCAGAGGTTGGTGACACTACTGACAACAGCTCTGGGAAGCAGAGAGGATTCAGGGACAAATGGTGACCAAAGAACCTGCCTGACTGAGCACTCCCACCCCAGCTAAACCCAAAGCGCCCTGAATTTCACAGTTCTCCCAAAGATTCATTCCTGGTTTTTTTTTTTTTTTGATCCAGGATGGGTAGTGCCTGGAGATAGCCACCCTCAGCTGTGAGACAGCAAGGAGAGAACCTTCTCTGCAAATTCAACCTCAATTATGTCACACAGAGAACAATGATTAAATGACACTTACATTCTTGATGGGCATAACGGGTCCTGTGAGCTGAGTGGCCATCTTGAGTTCCTCTGGCTGCAGGACAGAAGATGGAATGTTAGAAGAACAGAATTTAAACTTCTCTGGCTAAAAGCTCAGCTAAAGCACAGCCTGTATGCAGGTACCCAGCTTAAACACGGTGCTACTGATCCTGACAGGAGCTGTAACACCAAATGGTAAGGAGCCAGCACTTCAGAGAGTCTGGCACCCATGAGCTGCACTGGCAACCCACGCTGTGCCCGGATCCGGCCGGAGCAGCAGCGGCCCCACAGCTCTGCCAGCTGGGACAGCTCTGACACCAACTGTGCTGCTCTCAATCCACACAGGATCACAGGATCATCTAGCTGGGAAGAGACCTCCATCATCAAGTCCAATCAGTGACCGATCCCCACCTCGTCCTCAGCCCAGAGCACAGAGCGCCATGCCCAGGCCTTCCTTGGAAACCTCCGGGGATGGGGACTCCACACCTCCCTGGGCAGCCCCCACCAATGCCTGACACCCCTTTCCAACCTGAACCACCTTCCCTGGCACAAACTGAGGCCATTCCCTGAGCCTCCTTTTCTCCAGGTTGAGCCCCCACACCTCATATACACCCAACACATCCCTCAGCAACTCCTTCTCAGGTTGATTCCAGCTTCTTGTAGGAGCATGTCATGAGACAAAAATGACTGAATGTTTACTGAACACAGCTGACTTCCAGCAAACACATCTGAATCAGTGTTTCAGCTCAAGGCCCTTCCTCCCTGCTATGGAGTTAAGCAGCTTAGAGCTGCCAGACTCCCCCCAAGATGGGAGGACAGTCTGAACTCACTGTTGTGTTCCCTGGATCTACTGCCAGCAGAGCCAGGGAACACAGCTCTGCTCTGATCCTGGAGAGGTTTTAATGAAAACCATTTTTGAATGTCAACAATTGCCTTCTGGAGCCTGCCTGGCACACAGCTCTGGAGCCACTCACAGCCTGTCCCTGAGCCTTCCACCAGGCAGGACTGACTCCAGGGGGAATTTCCAGCCATTGTGACAATTTAGCTTAAACTAAAACTCAACTGGCTGAAGCACCCCTGTAACCCAGAGAGCCCTGTAAGACTTGACCCTGCCAGTCCTGGCCTGGTGCTGGGCTCAGAACCACAGGGGTCACATCATGGAGAAGGCTCAGGAGCTCTGCCTGACACCAAAGCTCCCAGAGCAGGACACGCTGCCAGCAGTCAGGTACTCACAGAGCTGTCTCCCTTCTTGGGCATGGCTGGCTTCCTTGGGAAGAGGATGAGCTTGGAGTGGTACTCCTTCAGCCTCTGCACGTTGGCCTGCAGGGACTCGGTGGATTTGTTCCGCCTCCGGGGATCCACGGAGATTCCGATGGTCCGGGCAAACTTCTTGTTGATGCCAGCGAGCTGAGGAGAGAGGAGCAGAGAGGGGTATCAGCACCCCACAGCTCCCAACAGCCAGGCAGGGAGCCAAGGCCTGCAGAAAGGCTCAGCTTCAGCTGAGGGACCAACTATGCCACCAACAAAGGGTGGCCTGCTGTGTCTTAGTGCTTAAAATGCTGCTCAGACTTTTGATTTTTGCAGGTGGATTTCCCTAGGGGAACAAAGGGCAACCCCTGGGGGACACAGTTAACTTGGATTCAGACAGACGTTTATGAGTCAGTTCATGGACAACTCTGGTTCACTGAATAATGCGAGCTCCATTAAATAAGGATTTTTTCCTAACCATCTGAAACAACCATTAAATAACTATTTTTTTACTATCTTAAACAAAAAACTCATTTTCTGTTTGAAGACAAACAGCTGCATCCAGCTTTGTGTTCCACCATTATCCAAAAATGAAAGAAAAATAAGTAATGAAGTATTTGGCACCCAGAAGAACAATTCTCCTGCCTCAGTGCACCAATTTCAGTTATAAATGTTTTAATTAAGACACCGAGCCAGGCGCAGAGACAGCTGGTGGCTGCCAGCAAGCCCTGATGTGGAATGTGATCACAGATACAGTGGGTGGCCCTGCAGACCACCTGGGCAGGTCACAGGGACAAGGAACAGAGGACAGGAAACACCTCCCACAGACTTTAATCCAACTATTACTAATCCAACTACTCTGGGAGGCTGTGCTGAACGGTTCTTCCTCCTGGTACAACATCCCCTGCTACTCTCAGAACTAAGCTGAGCTGGGTTTACCTGGTCCTCAACATGAAAGTATTGGCTAAAAATATTTAGAATTAGCAGAAAAATGTTTCATCAAGAAACAATTAAACGAAGATGATCTTAATCTTCCACCTCCCCCAAAAAAGTTTAGGAGACTCAAGGCTCTTTCAGAATTCAAATTTCATAGAATCTCTGAACAGTTAAGGTTGGAAGGGGCCTTAAAGATCTTTAAGGTCCATCCCCTGCCATGGGCAGGGACACCTTCCACTAGCCCAAGGTGCTCCAAGCCCTGTCCAACCTGGCCTTGGACACTTCCAGGGATGTGGGGCAGCCACAGCTTCTCTGGGCACCCTGTGCCAGGGCCTCACCTCCCTCAAAAGGAAGAATTTCTTTTGTATATCCAACCTATATTTCCCCTATTTCATCTTGATTTTAATGGAATTCTAAATCACAGTCTGGCCAGATCAACATTTACCCTTCAGCACACCTTTCACACACCCACTCCACTGTCACAGGTAAGACCATCTTTCCTTGCTCTCAGAGCCAGGAAATCCAAGGCCTTCCCTGGCTGTGGCAGCACCAGCAGGTACCAACACCTGGGCAAATCACCTTGTGCAGGACAGGAGAACTGAGCTCAGACTTTATCTGAATTTGTTGAATCGATGCTCTGTACTTACTTTAAGCTCCTCCAGGCTGAAGCCTCTGCCAGCACGAACTTTTTTGTGGTATCTGATGGTGGGGCACCTGACGATGGGCCGGATGGGCCCAGCCACGGGCCGGGGCGCGATGCGGCGAGCCTTGGCCTGGCGAGCCTTCCTCCTGCAAGGGCAGGAGCACGGCATTGCTCAGCTCGGGAAAAACCTCCTCGCTCACCAAGCCCAACCTGTGACTGACCCCCGCCTTATTGGCCCAGCCCAGAGCACCGGGTGCTGCATCCCGGCCTTCCTTGGGACAGCCCCAGGGATGGGGACTCCAAACCTCCATGGGCAGCCCCTGCCAATGGCTGACCACTCTTTCCAGGAAGAAATTCCTCCTGATGTCCAACCCGAGCCTCCCCTGGCACAGCTTGAGGCTGTTCCCTCTCCTCCTGTTCCTGTTCCCTGAGTAGAGCCTGCATCCTCCTGTCAGGGACTTGTGGAGAGCTAGAACATCCCCCCGAGTCTCTTTCTCTCCAGGCTGAGGCTCCCCAGCTGCTGTTGATCCAGACCCTTCCCGCTCCACTCCCTTCTCTGGACGCATTCCAGCACCTCTTGCAGTGAGGCGCCAAACATAACCCCAGAGTTCCAGGTGTGACATCGGCAGTACCAGTACAGGGGACAGGCACTGCCCTGATCCTGCTGGTCACACCACGGCTGCTCCAAGCCAAGTGTCACCAGCCTCTTGCCCACCTGTGCCAGCCACCGGCTACACGGCTTCTCTACCAGGTGTGCCACTCCCGCCTTTGCAGGGAGGCATCTCCTGCCCTGCGATGCCTCCGGAACAAACAGCCCGGCCGGGCTGGCTGCTGCTGCTGCCATCAGAGACCCAGGGAAGAACGTTCATCACTGTGGATGCAGCGATTCCGGAGATGTCTCATCACTTGGCTGCGCCTAGCAGGGGCTGGCCCTGAGCACGAGCGGGGGATCGCTACACAAATCCACGGCGCTCTGGCTTCTTTAGCGGCCCCGCAGCAGCCGGGAAGGCCCCTCCCGCGGCCCCCGGAGCTCCGGGACTCACCTGCGGAGCTTGCGGGCGGGCTGGTTGAACCAGGTGGCGACTCGGCGCTGCCAGTCCTTGTGGAAGTGGGGCTTCAGGATCATCCCATTGCGGCTGGGCGCCATGGCTGCGGCCTACGGACACCGGCACGGTTAACGCGGGGGCACCCGAGGCGCCCCAAAGCCCGCGGCCCCCGGCCCGGCGCGGCCCCATCGGCNGGAAGAGCAGCTGCCGCGGCGCCGGAAGTGCCGCGGCGGCGTCCAATGGGAAGAGGGTGACGGGCCCGAAAGGGGGCAGAGCCAGGGAGGGGCGGTGGCGGCTTCCCCGCGCCAGCAACAAAGATGGCGGCGGCTTAAAGGGGCCGCGCACGGCCAGAGATGGTCGGGGGGAACGGGGCCGGGGGCCGCAGCCACGCTCCTCGGGAGCAGCAGCTCCATGCCCTCTCCCGTGCCCAGATGGGATGGACACGGGGGCAGGGGTTATGCTGGTCCCTGAGGAATCCCGCGGAAGCGTGGGGGGGTCCCTGTTCCCCTCCCCGTCCAAGCCCAGAGTGGGGTCCCGGCTCCACTGTCCCCTCTCTGGGGGGAGCAGCATTATCTCCCATGAGGCAGGAGAGGGGTCGAGGCTTCCATCCCCCCGGACAGATGCCGGGTCCCACAGCAGTGGGATGCACAGCCTCGGCCCGGGAGCAGGGGCACAGCAGTGCTGGCAGCCACCAAGGGCCCTGCACTGTCCCCTCCCCTCAGTGCACCGCTCCCACTGTCACCCTCAGCTCCACAGAACTGAACTCGCACCCCACAAAGGTTTTGTGAGTTAAAAAAAAATAAAACCAAAGGAGACTTGAAATTTCATTGGCTGCTGGAAAAGGAAATTGAAAGAGCGAGCCTGGGAAGAAACAAACCAACCTGGAATTAAAACATCCAGGGAGCAGCATCCAAAAATGTAGAAAACTACTTGTGCCCCTGAAATCAAGGGAAATCATTCCCTAGGCACTGAGAGACCCCAGGGAATGAGCTGCAGCACGGGAGAAGACACAGTGCAGAACATCTCACATTCTCAGGGAGGCAGGAGGCTCCCAGCTCCAGCCTGACCCGGGACAGGAGCCTGGGGCTGTGACAAAGGCCCTGGGAGCTGTCAGAGCCCAGGCTTGGGCTGGGGTCTTTCAGGTCACAGACAGCCCTGGTGGAGTAACTCCAGATAATAATCCTCCCTAAAAGATGCAGCCAGCCAGGCCACTCCAAGCAGCAATAACCACTTCAATGCTTTCCCTGATGAACACCAGACAACCCTGTCAGCAGGGTCTGTTTTGCAAGAGCCATGAGGGTGAAGCAGCTTTTCCTGAGGATTCCCAACAAACACCTGCTTTTGCTGGATTTCCAGGAGCACCTCTCCAGCTCTGAACCAGCAGTTCAGAACAGTTTTCCTGTGTGTACTCAGAGTCACCCCCCCTGCACAGTTTTTTCCCCATGTCCCACTGCTGAGCTCTGCACAGTTTTGCCTCAACCACTGCTTGGGAAACGCTTGCTGTAAAAACTGGACATAAATTATTGACCAGGGAGAAGGAGGCCCTTGTCCTGTACCACCCCACAGCTCTAATGAGCTTGGTGTGTGCCAAAACACCCCCGGAGCCTGACACATTGTACACACACAGCAGCACGTTGTGGGCAGTTTATTCCAGCCAGGGCTGTTTGTGTGTTGTGTTCAAAGGTTACACAAGAGCTGCAGCAGCCCAGCTCAGCCCCACAGGGGTGTCCCCATGCTGAGGGCACAGCCCTGCCCTCCTGCCATGGCACAGAGGACAGCCAGAAGCGGCCAACATGGGATCTCCCACCCATTTGTACAAGAAACCTCTACAGCACATCAGACTTACCAACTCCTAACCACCACCACCCTGCTGGGATTCAATTCTGAAATCCTGAGGAGTTCTCCTTCCTGCAGGATAAAGCTCAAAGAGCCAACGTAGCCATCCCTTAATTTTGGGGCAGCAGCAGCAGCACAGCAATTCCCTGCTCAGCATATCTTTGATTCTGGAGCTGAGAATGCAAAGGGACTGTGTCCAAGAGAAGCCCCTGGAGCCCTCCCATTCCACATGGGAGTGGGTTCACACTGGTCTCAGGCGTGGTTCCTCCTCCTCCTCGTTGTTTGGTGGCTGGGGAGGTGTTTCCTCCTCCCTGGTGTCCTGCTTGTCCCTCTCTGCCTGCAGCCAGCTCTGAGGAGCAATCATCTTCTTGGGCCCGTGGGGTGGGGGCCCGATCAGAGCTTCAATGTCATCGTAACTGATCACCTCCTTCTCCAGGAGGGCATTGGACAGCTGGAAAAGAGGAAGGAGGCAAAATGAGGGATGGAGCCCCCGGAGAGAGCCGAGAGCTGCTTCTCTGAGCTGGTCTGAACTGTCAGCTCAACTCAGGCCTCAGCACCTGCAGCCCCCCAGGAGCAGACCCTGGCTGTGCCACCACAAACGGGGTGACCCTGGGGTCACCCTGAAGCTACTGGAGGCAGGACCAAATTTTCCACGCTCCAGCACCATTCCCAAGAGCATGTTTGGCCAGGAACACACACTGTGACTGCAGGCAACAAAACAAGCTCTCGGCAGCTCCAGGAACAATGAGAGAAGTGTCCCTCCTGCCACTGTCACTGCACCTGTGGCCCTGCCCGAGAGCCAAGGCAGCAGCACAGAGACCTCAGCAGAGCCACAGCCTTCCCTGCACACACAGGGCTAACAAAGAGCTGCCTGTTCCTGCAGGCAGGGGCTGGAGGTCAGCACAAGTTCCTCTCCAGAAGAGTGGAATTCTCTGGCCCCTCTGGAGCAGCAGGTGGCTGTCCAGCGTGGAACTGCTGGATCCTGCTGATGAGATGTGACACGCTGGCCTGGCAACCCAAACACTGACTCTGGAGATACTTTGGCCGCACTTTAAAGTTTTTCTGTGCTGAGCCTCTAGCAAACATCTGGCTGCTGTTACATGGCAGCAGCAGGACAGAGGAGCCTGCAGAGACACCCCTGAGGGTCCAGAGCTGCCAGGGCACTGTCCCAGGGACAGCAGTGTGTCCCAGCTCTCTCCTTACCATGCACTGGAGGCCTGACACTGCGTAGCTGAAGGGGTTGTTGTTGTTTTTGTTTTGTTTAAAAAGAAGATTTAAGGAGAAGAATTGCTAGATTTGCAAAATAGGCAACATTAAGTTGATTCTTGGTCATTTTGGAAGTCACGGATTGGAATTCTGAAGGGGAGTCAAGGAGATACAGAGGGTGCTGTGGCCCAAGCTTGGCTCAGCACTGGGCACAGAGCTCCTGGCACAGGTGGGGGACATGCCAGGGTGTGCAGCTGGATCAGGACCCTCAGGACTAAAAGGGGAGGAGGCACAGCTCTATCTCTGCAACAAGGATTCCTTGGTGTATCAGCTATCAAGGAGGTGAGAACTGCCTGGAGTCACCAGAAAGCAGGAACCAGCCCAAATCAGCCAAGGTGATGACCCCCTATTCCCACACCAAAGCCAGACACTGTCCACCTGATTACTGGCTTGGCTTCCCAAAAACAATCACTGTCAGCTCTCCAGGAAATTCCACTGCCAAGAGACAAACAGAGGAGTGCAGGTGAAGGGCACAAATTCCAGCTTTGATCATTTCCACAGAGCACTTCTCCTCCTCTACCCTGCAAACACCAGCTGGTGTGAGGAGGCAGACTACTCTCTGCTGGGAAAGGCACACACATTCCTCCCGTGCCTGCTCGGAATCCGGGGGATACGCAGTAAACATCACTCCTTCCCAACACTCCCACTACAAGACTTTCTAGGAGAGAGACAACACTGCAACAGCTGAGCTACAGAGCACAGAAAGCAGCAAAACCACCAGTTAAAAACACCCAAACCAACCAACAAACCCCCACACAGTCCAACTCACTGTTTGCAGCTTGTCCCGGTTCTCCAGCAGCAGCTTTTCTGTGCGCCTGTAAGCCTGAGCCACCAGGATTTTGGCTTCCTTGAAGAAACAAGAAGAGGGAGCTGGGGTGTAGGTGGCAACAAACACAACGTGTGGCTAAACAAGGAGAGCTCTGAGGCATGGAATCTGCAAACTGAGCCAGGCAGAATGTGGTTCTCATTGACAGAAACTATGGATAAACTGGCTGGAAAAAGGCCCAAGGAGTGCTGGTGATAAGTCCTGCCCTAGCACAGCTCGATGGGAAATGCAGATTAAGGCTGTCAAGGAGCTAAAGGTGCTGCTCAGCACAAATCCCAAGGAAGCACAGCCATGGTGCTTCTGAAACAGAGCTTTTTTGTTTCCTTTTGTCTTTTGAATTAAACAAATGTGGTTTTTCAGCAATGAAGCCAAATTTCCTGTCAAAACAGGCTGATTTGCAGTCAGTCTGACCATCATTTTAGTTAGATCTGATCTAGGAAGTGCAGACATTTACACTGTGCAGCTGTGACTGCAAGACACGGATTTCTTGCCATCTCAGCCCTGCACAGCACAGGCTACTGGGCTGAACTCACAGCCAGGTGGGACCGTGCCTGTTCTGCTGCCTCACTGCACAGCCCTGACACAGGCATGGAACAGGGAAGTGCTCACTCACTGGCCAACAGCAAAATGCCAATTGTTTGGGTGTAAACCACTTGCCATTTTTCAGGGAACTGCAGAAAGCAAAGAACAAAAAGAAGCCCTTGTCCCAGGGTGTCCTTACGTGGTCCATCATTTGCTGCAGGCCCTGGCTGAAGGGGCGCTGGCCGATGCCAGGGGCACTCTCGGGGTCAGGGAAGGAGATCTGCCCGATGCTGGGCACCATCCCATACTGCTTCACCATGGAGTAGGCAATCTTGGTCACCTTCCTCAGGTCATCCTGTGCTCCTGGGCAGGAAACACACACACACACACACTGCTGGCCAGCTCTCAGCTCAGTGCAGGAGGAGCACATCCTGCACGAACACATGTCCTGCTAGTGGAGAGAGCAGAGGAACAACTGGAGCCCATGGGGGTGAACACTCCACCCACTGAGGGACCCTCCTCAATGTCCCAGGAGTGACAGGGAGTGACCTTACTGTGGCCAGCTCACCTGAATCCTGCCACTGCCCACAGAGCAACCTGGTCTAGTGGAAGGTGTCCCTACCCATGGCAAGGGGTGGAATGAGATGGGCTTTAAGGTCCTTTCCAACCCAACCCATTCTCTGATCCTATTTGGATTTAACTAGTTCTAAACAGCAAAGAAAGATCTAGGTCATCTCAAGAACCTTACCAGTAACCTGTGGCCTTAAGCTCTGGGACAAGTCTGAGACAACACAGTGACAACCAGCCCTGACACCTCCATGCTTACAAGTGTCAAAACACCTCACGTGACATTTCTTCTTGCCAACACAGGAAACCTCTGTACTTTCCTCAGATCCCCTCAGACCTCCACCTGCCCCCGCCAGGCTCTGGCTCCTCACCTGTGGTGACCTTGTTAAAGGTGATGGCCTCGGCCACTCTCCCCCCCAGGGCCATGCACATCCTCTCCAGCAGCTGCTCCTTGGTGAACAGGTGCTGCTCCCGGGGCAGGATCTGTGCGAATCCCAGCGCCGCGTTTGTCCGGGGGGCTATGGACACCTGCAACACAGGGCAGCCCCCTCAGCTCACAGAACTGCACAGCTCTCCCTACAGCAGCACAGGGAGGGCAGGAAGAGGCCTCTGCATTCCCACTGAAGTTTGTCCATAGCCATGGACAGGTTGGCCTACAGAGACACGGCCAAGGACAGCAGTGTGTCCCCATGCCTGCACTGAAGGCTCTGCCTTCACACACAGACACACTTCCTGCTTGGGAAATTATCCTTAACAGCAAGTCACAGAAATACTGAAATTTAGGAGTTACTTTGGAGTGTACAGGCCACACCGAGTTCACTGATCCAGAATCCCTGTGACTACCTGCAGAAAGACCGGAGCCTTCAGAAAAATAACAGCCATTTTCCCCACCCATTAAATGAGAGTAATTAACACCAGTTCTGCTTACACAATGGGTCATTCAGAGTGAATGTGCTGCTGGTAACAGGCCAGGGAGCTGTCACCCTTGTCATTTCACTCCTCACCTCCCCACAGTGTCCCAGCTTTTGGAGGAGATGTGTACAGATCACATCCCCGGCTGCCAGAGAGGCCTTTCCCTGCAGAGAAGGGCTTCGGGCAGACAACCTCCCAGTCTGGAAAACACATCTCCCCATCAGTAACAGAGAAACTCCTGCAGTGGCTTCGCTGGCTGCAACGTGCTGGGAAAGGGATCACATTTGGATGAGTGCACACACGGAGTAGCGTGGAAGTGCATGACTGAGCAGTGGCACCAGGAGACTCAGTTCTAATTTTTAATTGCAAGGCTTCTCCTATAGCTGGTTAATCAGCTTTGCACCAGCACTATCATCAATGGAGCCTAATAATGGATTTCTCTACAGCATAAATTAGGGGCATGGTTTATATAATCACAGAATCATTAAGGTTGGAAATGTTCTCCAAGATCATGAAGTCCAACCTGCGACCAAATCCCACCAGCCCACTGAACCAAGCTGTGAAGTGCCACATCCGCTTGGTTTTGAACATTTCCAGGGATGGTGACTCCACCACTTCCCTGGAGAACCTGTTCCAATGCTTAACCAGCCTTTCAGTGAAGAATTCATTCCTAATATCCAGCCTGAACCTCTCCTAGTTTAGTGGTGAGCTTGGCAGTGCTGAGTAGTTGGACTCCACGGCCTCAAAGGTCCTTTCCAAGGAACATGATTCTGTGATTCTGCATTTGCCACTTGCTTTGCTGCAGCAGCACAGCCTCAGGCTCACAGAGCCGAGCAGAACTGCCCACAAGTACCACACAAAGCAATTTTGGACAGGGGAGCCCTCGGGACCCCCTCCCCTGGCAGTGGAGGTACCTTCATGACGGCCTCGGTGTGCTCCAGCAGCCACCCAACCAGGGCATGCCCAGATTCATGGAATGCCACCACCTTCCTCTCCTCTGGTGACAGGATCTTACTTCTTTTGGCAGTGCCTGTGGGAACATGGACCAGGGGTTGGTAAGTTATCAACAGGTATAACCAGTGGGGAATAACCTGGTCCAGCCCAGTGCACAGCCTGTGGCTGAACTGTTTGTGCTGCACTCTGGAGAGGGGCAGGCAACAGAATCCCTTTAACTACAATGTTTGGAAAAGGTGCTCCCTGGCCCTGAGGTGGAAAGCAATCTATGCCTGGAATTGCCTGAAAACCCTGGCAGAAACATTTCCCCCTTCTCCTTACAACAAACTTAATCATTAGACAAATAATTTGACATTTGATTTGATCACAGCTCAAGATTGGATCTGTAATAAGGCAGGCTACCTTTTTTTTTTTTTTTTTTTTTTTTTTTTTTTTTTGGGGAAAAAAATTTTAAAAAAAANAAACAACACAAAAAACCCCCAAACGACAAAACTCCACATGAGACTAGCTAGAGTCTCACACTGATTTTGCTGTTTTCAGTCCCTTACGCAGAACAAGAGAGAAGAGAGATGTTGAATTATATATACAAGGTCCCAGTAGAGAAAATTGTGCATTAAGAGTGTTGAAATCAGCTGAAGTCCAGGAGTAGATACAGAAATCCTTCTCCAGAGTCTGGAAATATCTCTGATTACACATGGCATGCTCCATATGAGCTTATTCCCAGGCTCCTGACAATCAGCAAATGAAGTCATAACTCACACTTAACCCTCCCTCCAGAAAGGTGATTTTTGAAAGTATCTATTTTCCAACTCGGCAGAGCAAGTCCAAAAAGGATTTAAAAAAAAAAAAAGGGTGAATGGAAGTAAAACTTCTAGCACATAGGAAAAATAAATAAAGATCACCCAGTGTGTGTCAGGCACTCATTACAGCTCAGAATGTTGGATGCAAAAAGGTCCCAGGATTTGTAGGCCAGAGTCCCCACACAGAGCCCAGAGCAGCCAGTCAGAAGCAATGTTGCACCAAGCTTGCTTCGTGTCTTGGAAAACAACACTCTATTAACATGAATTTTTAAACGAAGTCAAGGGTTTTATTAAACAAGGAAACAACAAAATTAGTGTGGCAGATCTTGTAAAATTCCTGCTCAGGGACCCTGGAAACTGCTGTGCCCTGCCAGGCACGATGGAACAGCAGATTAATTGCAACTGCCTTGATTTTCACCAGTCAGTCCTTTCCCCTGCCCTCAGCAGTGTGTGAGCACGGCCCTGTATGGCTATTTCCATAAAAGATGTATCTATTCTCCAGAAATGTATATACACACACATATACAAATACACAGACACTTAAAAAACTCTGGAAGCATTCCCCTGTCAGCCCACTGAGAGAGGGACTGTGCTCTTCACAATAGCACACTGTGCCTACTAAGATTATTTCCTTTCCTATATAATCTCCAGGCAGAAAAGTTCCCTGAAAGCCTGTAGTTATCACATTTATGACACAAACCAGCCAGGAAACAACTCTGGTGCATCTCTGCTGGCCTTACACAAGCCCCACCAAGAAAATAGGCTCCATCTTCTAAAGCCAAGCCCTAAAAGCCTCTGTGTGCTCAGCAGGTTTTTTCCCTCACTCCCAGGAGACCTGACTGACTGCTTTCTGTTCCCAAACTAAAAACACAATGGGAACTACCACAGAGAGAAGTTCTTGCTCCTCCCTTACAGCAACACAAAGCTTTAAGGCTGACAGGGCCTCTGGACTTGCAGAGCTCCCTTTTGATTCCACCCCACTCTTATTAAAACCAGAAGCTCCTAATGGAAAGCACAGTAATATCTTCTTTCTTTCAAGAAAAAGCTTTTATAGGAACTGAAATGCCCTCTGGATTGTGAAACCCAGAAGCATTCCTATGACATGGAAAGGGTACATTTAATACAGGGGCCAGGAGGGTTGTTTGGGGTCTCTTAGAATCTGTCTACAAAAAATAGCCAGTCCTGCTAATATGAGAGAATCTGATTAAGCAACAAAAAGACTCGGTGGCCTCACACACACAACAGAGCCTGAGTGAGGCCAGGCAGCTTGAACTGCCAAAGCCCATGTCCTGCAATGCCTCACCACACAGACCCCAGAGATCCCTTCTGCTGCCAGCCCCCCCAGCCTTCCTGGCTTTTTGCTTGATCTTCCCAGTCTGGGGAACTAAGGCAAGGCTGGAACTCAGACAGAAAAGGCAAGTGAGTCCCCTACAAGTCTGGTGCTTGTGCTCCTGCAGATGGGAAAGGAAAGCTCAACTTTACAAGAGCATGTGGAACCAGGACAAGGGGGAATGGCTTCAAACTGAAAAAGAGGAGGTTTAGTTGGAATATCAGAGGAAAAAAACCCCTTCCCTGTGAGGGTGGGGAGGCCCTGGCACAGGCTGCCCAGAGAAGCTGTGGCTGCCCCTGGATCCCTGGCAGTGCCCAAGGCCAGACTTGGGGCTTGGAGCAGCCTGGACGGGGCTTGGAGCAGCCTGGGACAGTGGAAGGTGTCCCTGCCCATGGGAGGGGGTGGAATACAGACTTTAAAGTCCCTTCCCACCCAAACCATTCCAGGATCCTGTGATCTTTGCTGCAGCTGCTGAGAATTTCTATGCTACAACTGGAGTTGTTTCACTGTCCACTCTTGGGAGCTCTTGAGTACAGCTTGGGATTTGTGTTTTTAACCAAAGCACTCCAAGGGTTTTGTTTTTCTGCAACAGGTGAAGCTGTGAGGAATTTCCTCACACAACTTCTTTTAAATGAGGAATTCTCTAAGCATTTTCTGATAAAGCAAGCACTCAGGACTTAATTCCAGGATCAGGAAGTAACTGACCCAGTACAAACATCCTGTTCCACTAAAAAGGCACAGAGTGCCAGTCTGTGTGCCCGGGCTCCCCCTGGGAATGGAGCCTGGAAACAGTTCAGTGTCTGATTATGAAATCCACAGCTTGGCTCCAGAGCAGTTCAGCCCAAAATCCACCAGATTCAAATCCCTCAGGTGAAGTCAAGAGTTCTGGGAACTCTTTTGCCCTCCCTACAATACACTGCTACAGGGAAATCTCCAGAGGTTCCTCTCCTGGCAATGGCACAAGCAGCAGGGAAAGGCCATGGGATGTTCTCAGAGGGAGAACAGTGCTCTACTGTCCTGCAGTTTATTCTGCCAATTCATCAAAGCCTGGGCTTGGAGGGCAGAAAGAAAAATCTCTCATTTCTTGCTGGTGAGGATGCAGAGACTATTTGCTATTGATGTTTATGTAGCAGGTGTCCAGAGCAGCAAGAAATATTCAGAGATATTGTCACTCTTCTTATTAAAAAAACAAAACAAACAACACACCAACCCACAACCCACCAACTTTCTAAACTGAAAAAGCCACACAGACTCGAATTCTCCTCTTTATTATTTTGCCAGTGGCCATTTTTCCTGAGCTGTGGGTTCAGACTCCTGCAGATTCAGGGAGATGGAGTCATTTGGGGTCTTTTTCAGAGAACTTTTCTGTGACTGCCATTGAAGACCTTTAGGCCAGAGCACAGTCTGGACCCATCTGTCCTTCTGCAGCGTAACCCCCTCACCTGAGCAGAACAGATCCCTAAGGCAACAAGAGATGGTGCTGCACTGGCACAGGGTGCCCAGAGAAGCTGTGGCTGTCCCTGGATTCCTGGAAGTGTCCAAGGGTGGGCTGCATGGGGCTTGGAGCAACCTGGGACAGTGGAAGGTGTTCCTGCCCATGGGACATTGCTTTAAGGTCCCTCCCAACCCAAACCTTTCCATAATTCCATAGAATGGCTGCATCTCTCACCTGCAATGACTCTTTCCACAGCATACTCGAAGTTGGAGGTATCGATGGATTTGTGCCCTTCCCTGGCAGCGTGGAGAGCAGCTTCATTGCAGATATTTGCTATGTCAGCTCCTGCAGACAGCAGTTCACAAGAGGTACATTGGGTCTCAACGGGACAGAGAATTCAGGAGGAATGGGCACAAAAAATCTGGAGAAGGACCTAAGGAAATCACACAGGCTGTGCTTTTTGTTCCTTGGGAACAGAGAGCAATCCCAGTCCGTGGTGTTGATGTTGGATTTGAATAATACAACTGCTTTGGCAGGGAATGCTGATAGCACACAGAGCTCAGCAATCCAGGAGCAGGCTGAGGCCAAGGCTGGCTCCCAGGGACAGGGATGGTGTGGGCAGTGGGCTGGCACAGGCTGCTGCTCTGCTCAGCCTCGGAGAGAAGAGAAGGAACATCTGTTCTCATTTTGTGTGGGTGGGTGATGGTGGTGGGGGGCTGCTGAGAGCAGTCATGGACAGGCAGCGTGCTGGGGCCTGGGAGAGGGGAAACCCAGAAAGGATATTCCAGCAACTGCACATAAACAGGAACTCTGGAGCCCCTTGCTCAGCACTGTTTCAAGCTCCCAGGGACCCACCCTGGAAGCAGGCTCGATGCAGGAGCCAGGCAGAGCTGTGCAAGTTCTACTCTGATCAGCAAAATATTTCCTACTCGTTCCTTCCATGGCTTTCCCGGTAACATAAATCAATTTAACAATCTCTCCTCTGAAGTGCAGCACCTCATCCCTCAGCAGCTTTGAGAGGAGCATGACTGGTTCCTTCCCTCAGGAATTAGGCACCTGAGCATTAAAAAGGTCTGTTTTCCCTACCTCCCCACCCTGCTACAAATTTAAGAAGATTGAAAATAGTCATGAGTAACTGCTCATCAGAGCTCACCAGGGAGCTGGTCAGGTTCCCACAATTTTTTTCTTTTTCCCACAGAAATGGAGAAAAAAAGCCCTTTCTGATCAAAACTCCCTATTAAGACCCCCAGCACCCAGGAGCTGCAGCCTGAATGGAGCAGGAGCAGCCCAAGGCCACATCATACCACTGAATCCTGGGGTCAGCTCTGCCAGGTGCTGCGAGTAGAAACTGCCATCCTGGATCAGCTTGAGGCCCTTCAGGTGCTGCTCAAAGATCTCCTTTCTCTCCTGTAAAGAACACCCAGCACCTGAGCCCAGGCAGGGGTCTCAAGGCAGCCCTGCTGTCCATGGCAGGGAGCAGGGCGGTGGCACTGACAATGCCACAGAGGGGACACTGACAGTGCCAGCAGAGGGCAGGGCTCTCCTTGCAGCGTTCCAGTGCTCCAGCAGCCCTGATAAACACCCAGCTCTCAAATTCCCAGCAGATGCACGAGGCTCTCCCTGAGTCACTGCTTTCTCTCTCAGGGCCGCTCTCCCCTCCTCACTCTCACTCCGATCTGTCTTAACTTCTCCCTCACCACAAAAGCTCTCACAGGCAGGAGCTCTGACTGCCTCGACCTGCTCCTGCACAAACCACAAACTGTAAAGCCCATCCAGCAGCTCCTGAGCCTGTGCCCATTTCCCAGATGGAGGTGGGGGTGAGATGCTGCTGGCGAGCAGCCACCAGTGACTCATTCAGCTGGTCCAGGAGATCCTGACTCAAACAATGGGTTCAGTTGCCAGGGTTTTTCCCCTTCCTCCTTCAGGGCAGCTGCACAGTTCATGCTTCCGGGGCCAGATTCTATCAGGCATTTAAGGTATTTTCACTGAAAACTCTGTGGAGGACAGTGAAGCACAGATGGGAGAGGAAGAGCCTGTGCTGGCAGAGCACACAGATCCTCACTGCAGCTGAGCCTATTCCCAGAACTCTGCTACAAATGTCAACACAGCGGACATGGAAGACTCTTGTAAATGGATTTAAAAAGCATTCAGAAGGAGAAAGTCACTTAACAGGCTGCCTAAAGGAAAATGAGGAGCCTTACAAGGATAGGGAGGGCAGTAAACCTACAGAACAAATAGTGCTCAAGGCACGTGACAATTTAAGCTCTCACACCAGCCAATTGCCAATTAGGTGCTTCCCAATTTCCTGAAGAGAAGACACAAACATAGCTGTGCATCTGCATGGCAAAGGGAACCTCACTGAAGAATTCACTGCCAAGGCTCTGCCAGAGCAGAGACCTCCAGACCAGTGAGCTGTCACTTCAGAGGAACAGGCCACTGCATTAGCACCACAAACCCTTGATTTGGAGCACAGAAACAAGAACAAAGGCAAACCTCCACATCTCCTCCAAACTCAGCCTTGCCAGGCCAGTGAGACCAGTGGGGACTGGGACACCTCAGCCACAGGAAGGACAAGGCAGCTGGTGGAACATACCTGGAGTGTTGGGAGATCAATAAAGATGTGCCTGTCCAGCCTCCCAGGTCTCATCAGAGCGTTGTCCAGGACGTCGGCGCGGTTGGTGGAAGCCAGCACTATGACGTGATCCGTGGTCCCCATTCCTGCCAAAAACAAGGAAAACCAGAGGAGGAGGTTTGCCCCAACCTCAGACTGCACTGCAGGCACACAGTGGGCTGGAGCACACAGCTTTACAGGAAGCCAGAGATGTTCACAGCACCCTTTAGGGCTGCTGAGGCTGAGTGTCCCCTGCAGCTTGGAGCAAAGTTAGGAAGGAACCTCCCAGGTCACCCAGGCCAGTCCCTGGTTATCATGGATACTCTGAAATACCCCTTTTATTTACTTAATAAGCCTTGGCTTAAGACTTCTTTTTCTCCTTCCTATTTCCACACTTGGAAATTGCTCCACCTAGAACCCAGGACAAAATCTCTATTTTTAGGAGTTAAAAGACGCCTTCTCACCCCCCAGGATAAGCCAATTCCTGATCCTTTAGCTCCAGGTTGTACAAGCAGCATTTCCTAGCTGAAACAGCCTTTTCCACAAATTTCCATGGAAAGCCCTTTCAGTTTTTACTTACTTTCAGCCTTCAGTCACATTCAGGCCACCAGGGGAGGGACAGGCTTTCTTCTGAGCTACTCAGGTTAGGGCAGAGAGAGGACAGCTTTGCCACCCAACAAGGGCCAGGTTACAGCACGAGTTGGTCTTTGCCTCCTCACTCTCCTCTTACAGGCACTGTGCAGAGCCCTGCACAGACCAGCCCTGCAGAACTCACTCCAGACACAAAACACAACCCAAGAGCTTTGCACTGATTATCAGCACAGAATTTGGCCAAGCCAGTCAGAGCAGGTTCTGTCTCCAGGTCTTAAAGATGAAGGGAGCATCAGGATTTACAGGCTGCCTGAGAGCAGCCTCAAGAGAGGCATCACAGACAGACAGGATTTCCTGGGGAAGGGAAGGCAGGGCACTGGCAGCTGCAGGAGGGCAAAGAGGGGCAGACTTTGTGCTGCCGAGGTGGGGAGCCAGAGCTCCTGTTCAATCACTGCCCCACACTGTTATTTACTGCATTCCTCCAGGTGCCTGCAGGCCCCTGGGCATGAGTCACCTGCTTCCAGCACATTCCCCAGCCCTGGCACACAGCAGCCTTCCCAGGGAAAGGACACTACAGTCCCATGTGCTTCCCTCTGCCAAGTCCCACGCTGTGGAGAGGCGGCTCCGTGCACGTAAGCTGGGCCAGTTTCAGCTCTCAGCTCCAGCAGAAGAGCTGCCAAATGTGTCAGCGTGCAAGAGCTCAGCACAGATCAAGGTTCCAGGTGAGGCAGGGGACCGGCTGTGCCAGCCTGTGCTGCAGCAGACCTGGTGCCCCCTCTCTGCAGGCTCCTGCCTAAATAAGCTGCTGGGGAGGATGAAGCGGAGCATCCTTCAGGCGTGTATCACACTGCACTCTGGAGTGGGATAAACAAGCAGAGACTGGCAGGCACTCCAGGAACGGCAGGATTAGATGGCACACTGAATTATCTGCCTTGCAGCTGGGAAGAGTCTCTTAAAATAGGTCTGACTATTAGGACAAATAAAAAAGCAGAAGCACTGAGAGCATCCTCCTCACATCAGCTTCTGCCCCACTTGCTTAATGCAACACCACCTGGCATGTCACAGGCAAAGATCAGCCAAAGGAACAGCCTACAAAAACAACACCTCATCACATCTACAAATGAGAGACAGCTCTGATAACGCAGCCTGAAGAAAAGAGGTCTTGCAAGGGTCACAAATGAACCACTCCAGAAAGGAAAGGGGAAAAAGAGCCCACTCGAGCTGCAAGTGCCCTGCTCCTCAGTGAGCAACACACTGCTTGGTGGGCATCCCACCTGCAAGGTTACACTGTGTTACCCTCCAGCCATTTGTCCAACAGCCTTTGGACATCTCCTGGGAGCAGTGGCACTGAAATGGGGCCTGTTCCTGAAGGAAGCCTTGGGACTGCACATGGCACAGCCCAGGACTTGTCTGAGAGCTCCAGGTGAAGAGCTGCTACCAGAAGCCACCCTGCATTTCCATTCACAAACCCCAGCTGAGCCCAGGACTGCCAAAGCTCCTCTGCAAGCATCCAGAACAGAGGAGAGATTTGGGTCACATTCCTCTTCCGCTTGTCTGCGGTTTGAGAGGGAAGATTCACTATTCAGAGCAGGCACCTGCTCCGACAGAGCCGGGCTTTGTGCGTCACTCGCTCTGCTCTCACAAACAGCTTTTGTAGAGAGGCTCCCTCCAGCACCTCCCCTTCTCCCACCACATCCCGGTGCTTCCCAAATCACAGCAAGTTCTCACAGGGAAGGAACCCGAGGCTGCTGAGGGAAGAGCCCTCTGATCACTCCAAAATGTTCACGCCAATGTGGCCAAGCCCCAGCCTGCACTCACCCCATGGAGCTCATGGTGCCCTCACCCCCTGCAGCCTGCACAGCTCTGATCCTCCTTTTCTCCCTCTCCCTTCCCTCCAAGGAATCTCATTCAATCACAGAAATCCAACAGTCACTGATGACTCACTGATCAGCTTTTGTGCATGATTTTTTTTTCACCAATTAATACCCATTTCGGGTCTACGGTGCTGTCTTGCCTTCAACCCTCAGTTTAAGCTCAACCAGAGCTCTCAACCTTCCATCTCAAGGTTTCCTTACGAACACTCACCACTCCTGGGGCAGAACTGTTCCCCTCCTGAACAGCTTATTCACCATCAGCCCCAGAGCTGTTTTGCTGTGATGCACATGGCACATCAGTGTTGTTTTAGGCGACACACTCCGTTAGGTAACAGTCCAGTGACACGTGCCAGGATCCCTGCTGATCCCATGTTCCCAGCACCAGGCTGACATCCTTGCCAGCTGTCTCCTGTTTGACACTGTCAACTCCTTGGACTGTTTTTTTTTTTAGTGCGTGTTTGATAAAGCATTGAGCAAAATGAGGGACCCTGTACATGATCTGTGTGAGACATGAATAAAGAATGAGATAATATAGATTTAAAAATAAACCAGGCAGCACACTGCAAACAAGGGATAAAGTACACACTAAGGATAATATTTACCTTCTAAACTCACTTTCCAGTTGAGTTGAACCCTCATTTCTGCATTGAGACTCACCAGAAAAACACTCTGGAAACCACACCTAACTTTTACAGACTGATGGAAATCAGACATTTTCATTTTTAGGGTAGAGATGTGGAATGCACTGACTACCTATTCCTGAACAGACACGCAGGCTTCCATTTAACTCACAGGGCAGCTCACCCTCCAACTGTCAGGAGAGGAAAGGACCCACCCAAGCCAGGACTGCTGGGCTGTGTTACCACTGGCTTTGGCTGTCAAGATCATCTACTTCACTGGAAATACTCAGAGCCAGCAGCTAGAACCCGAGTCTGGGGATGTTTTCGGTGCACGATGGCTTTTAATTTTTCATATGAAGAGTGTGATGAGACAACATGACAGTCAAGCTATGAGTCACAGTTACAGTGAAGGGAAAAGTGAAACAAACACTCCCTGATGAGCAGGTAGTTGGTTATTCCTGACCCTGCTCTGCAATAGTAAGATTTAGCAACAGAAATACTGCAAGTTGGGTCAGTGCTGCAGGCTTGGACAGAGACAGGACTAAGGACTGCCAAAGGATCGTTTTTTGTGTAAAAGTGTCTAAGCAAGGGGCCAATTCCAGGTGCACAACAGCCGGAAACCAAACATGAGTATGGCATCAAACCAGGAGTTGTTTTAAAAGCTTATCTCCCTCATCTCAGAGGTCCTGTGGTCAGGCAGACAACACAAAGCAATGGACAGGAGAATTCATACATTACATCACATATGTCCCTTTGGGACAGCTGAACTCTAAACCCTGACAGGCTTTAAACCACTACCTGTCTCAGACTGGATACAGCAAGTATTCAACAACGTGTAATGGCCAGCTGGGCTGAAACTCCAGGGGTTAAAATTTACTAGATTTAGGGACTAGTGATGGGGTACACAAGCTCAGACTGGTTCAGACTTCAGCAAGAGAACACTGCAGATGCCAGGCAAGCTCAAGCAGGACAAAGATGAACAGGCCAACAAGCTGGACCTCTGAGGGGAAAAGGGCAGGGAGAACCACTGACCATCCATTTCCACCAGCAGCTGGTTTAAGGTCTGCTCCTCCTCGGCGTTGGCAAAGCCAGACACGTTGGTGGAGCGCTTCTTGCCCACGGCATCGATCTCGTCGATGTAGACGATGCAGGGAGCGCGAGCCTGCGCTTCCCGGAACAGGCTCCGCACACGAGCGGCTCCCAGACCTGCAGGGAAACGGAAAAAACAGTCAGCCTGGTAGGTAAAACTGTTAGCAAGGCTGAGAGCAGCATTACTGGCCCTCAATGAGACACCTGACACGCCCTCTGGGTATGACAGTCCCTCTCTCAATGCTCCTGGCACAAAAAAAACAGGCCCAGAACTTGTGTTTAGTCCTTAGGCTCAGTCTGTCCTGGAGCTGGGTTTAACTAGGCTCCTAAACCTGCAGGGACTCCTACAGCTGCTGCAAGAAGAGCTTTGGTCCCAGCTCCCAACGTGGCCTCCTGTTCCTCCCACAGCTCAGAGCAGAAATATTCAACATTTTCCTGCATACTGACCCTTGTCAGGTCTCAAGAGATCTGTGAGGAAGGAAGAAAAGGAGAAGGATGGAAATCCCAAGGCACAGAGAGGCCCTACTTTCCCCATCTGCATTTCCATACAAGGAAGGAAGCCTCAGTCAAGGGCTTTAATAATAGGTACAGGGAAGCCAGAGAGGATGCTTGCAGGTGAAGGACCACAGCTGCACCCTGTCAGAAAGCAGCAACCAGAAATGCACTTCAGATACTACATAATTAAGGAACTGCATCACTGAAAACCTTTTATATAGAAACTCATCCTCCCCATGCCAAGCCCTATCCTTTGCAGGAAGCCCAGCCAGCCGCTCCAACTCTGCAACAGACCAAGAGAGATCCCCCATTCCTCAGAGCACCTCACCTCCAATCACCTCCACGAACTCTGAGCCTGCCATGGCCAAAAATGGCACCTGGGCCTCTGTAGCCACTGCCTTGGCCAGCAAAGTCTTCCCACAGCCTGGTGGGCCCAGCAACAAGGCACCCTTGGGCACTTTGGCCCCGAGTTGGAGGTAGCGATCGGGATTCTGCAAGGACAATACAGCTCGGTCAGAGCCACAGCTCACACCAAGCACCTGCACCACAGTGGGGCCTCCCAGAGCTTCCCCAGAACGTTTTCAGCCTGGGCAGCTCTGAGATGCCAACAGGAGCAGCTCCATCTGCATTCCCATGGTGGAATTGGACATACAGAGCTTGTTTCAACAAGGGCGGCCCAGAACCACGAAGGATGAAGAGCAGAGCACCCTCTCCTCCCCAGGTCACCCCTCCATCCCAGAAGACAGGGAGCAAACATTTATTTTGTTCTACTTTCACACACCTTTAAATAGTCCACAAATTCCTTGACTTCCATTTTCGCCTCATGCATTCCTGCTACATCCTTGAAGCCAATCCCTTTTCCAGATTTCCCATCCACAATGGTGAAACGAGCCATCTTCAGCTGGTTCTGTGGAAGGCAGCACAAGGACCAAACAACTTTGGACAAGGCAACAGTCTGGAAAGGCTGTTTGCTATAGTTTGGGAGACAGCCCAGCTGTTCCTACCAACACCACTGAAGTCCCCACCAAAGCCCTGGTGTTTCATGGATTTTTGCTCTGGAGAAAGTTCCCAGATGGATGGTTGACTCAAACTTTATTTATCCACATGTTGGGAAGAGACAGAATAAACTTGCAGTAATAGTCCCAACACAATCCAGTTCAAACTCCATGTACACCAGGCAGGGATGATTATGAAAAACATGCAGATGTCCAAAACCTGATTTGGGATCTCCTCCCTGATTTCTCAATGTTCTGATCCTTAATACTCATGGGACAGGCATAGTTCTGAGGAATATGTGTGATGGCAAATAGCTGTCAGTGGTAAATAATTGCCAATATTTGTGAAAGCACAGACACTTTGCACACTCTGATGCCGCTGCTGGTTTCTGCTGGAAACACCCCAGGCCAAAACTGCAGGTTCTCAAACTGAGCAGCCACCACGTTTCCGTCTCCTGATGCATGTGAAGCCACAACGAGAGTCAAAACAAGAATTCAGTTAAACATCCCACTCGTAACTGCTCAGTATGTTCTACCCAAAGCAGCTACTCAGGAGGCTTTTTCTTTCAGAAGAAAGTTTATGGCTTTTGAGGCCTTAGAAACGTCCACAGGAAGAGTTAAACTCAAGGCCTGGCTGTCCCCACTTAGGCAAGGACACAATCTAGTCCTCAAGGCCTCATTACTCAACACTTCTTTAAAATATTCTTTTTCTCTGAGCAGCTGCATCCTTTTGTTCAAAGAGCATCTCAAAGCCAAAAGAGAACTGCGGAGGAGACTGAGTGGGAAGTCCAACAAGGGACTGGATTCACTGTGTTTTCATCCCCAATCCCTGCGGTCAGGGGCAGAGCACCCCGGGGCTGATTCCTGCAGTTTCATCAGCTGGTCCAGGCCAGGGTGGGAGAGGGGAGGAGGAGGAGGAGGTTTGCCTGGTGTTGCAAGTGAGGCATGTGGCAGGAGCAGAACAGGCCAACACATAATGAACTCCAGAATCTGAACATATTTTATAAATTGAGAACTCATTTTGCAGAAAGCAGCAATTCCTACTTCTGGCTGTATGGGAGGCATGTTGGCAGGGCCCAGTGAAAAACACCATCTGCAGCTGCAGCTCATTAGCAAGCTTTGAAAACAGCAAACTGGACTGAAATTCCCTGAGCTCAGCCCTTCCTGCCACTGGGAAGGGAAGGGACCTCAGCTAAGGCCAGTTAAGGTACCAGCCAGGGAGATGATCAGCACAGGATGCAAGATGTGGCAAGACTGGAGAGTCCTTGGCACCAGTTCATCCTAATCCTGCACTGACTTTGCTGGGAAAAGGGGAGGAGATAACCCAGCAGACACCAAGACTCCCCACAGGTTGCAGAACATACTCAAACCCCAGGCTACTCACAAAGGCATTGAAGCCTCCAGCCCTGCTTGCCACCCTGAAGAGGCGGAAGATGCTCCACAGCATGGACACGGCCACCAGTGTCACTATCAGGGAAAGGACATCACTGGAAGGGCAAAGACAGGTACAAACTGAAGCATTCAGCCACATCCTGGTCAATATTACCCAACATGGCTACTTTTAAAGGACATTTAGGCTACAGCGCAAATGAGCAGACGTGATTAAGAAAATGGAACTTTCACAGGTTTTTATACAGATATATAAAACCCCAAACCCCAACCATTACATAACCTAAGAAGTTAAGCAGAGGACACTGGCAAACATTGCCTACAGCTGTGGAAGAAATTCGACCTCACCATCCACTTCAGAGGCATTTCTGCTTCTAAAACAAGCAGGACCCTCCGGGCACTCAGATCACACCCGGAGCAGAATCCACCGGGGCTGGCAGTGCATCCAAAGGGAGCTCACTGCAGAGGACAGTGTCTGGTACCAACAGGGATTCCAACTCCCCCAATCCTGGCAGAAATCCTAGTGTGGGTCTCTCATTAAGAGACTGCTTGATCCTCTCCTTAGTCAAATCTCTCAGGAGTCCTTTATGCCAGAAAGAAGTGCTCCAGCACCAACCCTGTCAGTTTTCTGGATCCTTTGGAGCATTAGAAGGGAAATGAAGAGCTGAGATGACACTCCAGGTCTAACACAGTTACAAGACAAACATGCTGAGGACAAATACTCTGTGAGCTCTAAACAAAGGATGCTCCCAAGAGCAGGAAGAATGATCCTATGCCAGATGACAGGCTGAGATTGGTGGGCCCCTGTTTTGCTGCACATGCCTGAGGAACCATCCAGCCTCGCCACACTTTTGTGCTTATCTTTACACCAGGAACGTATGTTCTACCTCTCACAGGGATGATTTACTGAAGCAAGGGACCAGCAGGAGCTCTACACCCAGCTGCATTTGTTTCTGCTCAGTGAGAGATGCAAAGGCAATACTGAAACCTGAAAGTCACCTTCAGTTTATCTGCTCTGCAAACAGGATTAATTCTGAAACACCCCGAGCGCCCACAGTGCAGAGTGAGCTGAGCCCAGGCTGCAAAGGCTCTGCACCTCACAGGCTCAAACTCCAGACTGAGACCAAATTCTCCAGACACTCATCCGGTCTTCTGAGAGACTTAACACCCTATCACAGCTCTTAAAAAATTCTTTAAAATCTCTTTTGAGGAGCAGGGCAAACAGTTTGTGTTGGAGGCTGATTGTCTGTTCAGTCCTCTCCTCCTGTTACACAAGCCTGAAAAAATTGGCAAATTCTGAATTTGTACTGAAGGTCTCCTACTGCATGATTAGTTTAAAAAGCTTATCTTCAGATATTCAACTATATATTAAAAATGTCCAAATGTTTATTTGGACAAAATCCAGCCCAGGTATCCATTCATACAAAAACCTCACATTTTGGCAAGGTGTCTGGGAGGAGGAATTACACTCACTGGCCATCTCCAGGGGGAAAATTGAAGCATTTTAATGAGGAAGGGAGGCTTAGTGCACCCCTAGCCTTCTCCACAGACCAGGCTGTAACATCACTTGTTGCCAAGATTTCTATCACACTCTGCACTTGAACAGTTGATTATGAGGACAAAAAGTCCTCAGCTGGACAAGAACTCAGTGACCCTGACCTGAAACATTTTGGCCTGTTGCATGTTGCAATTCCAGAATTCTTAGGACCCTCACTTTTCAAACATTAATGTACATCTAAAGCACCTTATCTTTCAGAAATATTCATTCAATGCTCCAAATCCAAGCCCACTTTTTTGTTCTGTATTTAAGTATCATTTAGCTGAAAGTCACTCTTTTTCCAAGCAAAGGATGCTGTCACCAATACAAGAGCAACAGTAAGAACAAATTTATATCATACTTTCCATAAAATCCAGGGTGTTTGTAGGAAATGGGGATTCTCTCTTTCTCATCAATATTCAGCTCATCCTCCACAGCTCTGAGCTTCTCCTCGAATTTGTCGATGTTTGCCACGCGCATGGTGTACAGCAGGGTCACGTTCTGGGGACAGGCAAGCCACAGCAGCATGGAAATGTTATTTATTATATATCAATATCTGCGAGGAGCACAGGGGCACAGCATGGACAGGTCAGGTAAAAATTACCCTCATGCTACACCCTTTGATCCTGCATCAATGCATTTGGGAGCAGATGACTGACACCAGGGCTCCGAGGGAATTTAGGAACCTTCTGGTCTTATGGAAAAAGGCTGATGGAGTTTGACAGAACACTCATGACTAAAATCCAAAACAGGAGAAACTTTTGAAACAAAATCCAATTCTAAGAGTTTACAACGTCCTGGATATGTTCTCCCATACCAGACTGAGCTGGTAGAAGAAAACTGTGTTTCTCCAGCTTTTCAGATGTACAAAACACTTCTTTTTTCCAGGCCATTATAAATTACTTTTACAATTCAAACTGGAAGTCTTAGTTTCCAGGTTGCTTGAAGCCCCTTGAACTTCAAATACAGGAAAGAAAATAATTAAAGAAAAGCAAATTTACCAGCTGGAGTTTTGCTGACCATATACATTCATTAATTCAGTCACCTTCAGCAGTATTATCTAAGCTCATTCACTGCAGCTGTAGGGAGTCACTCACCACTTGCCCATGTGGAGTTCCTCCTGGGTGCAGATAAATCTCCACGATGTCACTCTCAGGCACCACCTCGATCCTCTGCACCTCCCCCTTGGCCAGCATCTCATTCACAAAGTAGTTCCAGGAGATGTTGGTCCCTTCCCTGTTCTCGCTGATCATGAAGCGAAGCGCCAGCACGATGACGGTGAGGACCAGCAGTGCCCGCAAACGTTCCAGGTGCATCTGATTCTCCCTTCTCCTGCGTTTCTCCTCCTCTTCACAAGAAAGATATCAGAGGAAAAGGGATTAGTGTGTAGTTGTGGAGCTTTCTGACCCAAAGAAGGGATAATTAAATGACAAATAGTAACACAGTGGTACTTTTGGGGGGTTTTTGTGCTGCATTGTTTTGTTTCTCCCAAAGGACTGGGCTTACCATGGTCCTAGTGCACCAAACCCACTAAAATCCCACCAAATGTCATTCCAGGCTAAAATGAGACACTATCTTGCCTGGCCCCATATGGACAGAGGTCAAATAAAGCCACAGGAATGTTATTGCCAAAAAATCAAACTGCAGAACGACTATAATCCATGTTATACAACACGGTTCTACAACAGAAAATATTAGGAGTAAATCCAGTGTCCCTGGTAAATCCCACAGCACATTATTGTTTCCAGGTGAGCTCTGATCTCCTGGCACCTGCACCACAACTCCAGCACTGCTTCCACTGCCTCAGTAAATACCTGCATTTGCAGAGAATGGGAGATAGCACAGCACACAAATACACTGCAAATCCATCTGCCTTAACCAAATTCCCTGGATTTTCTCCTATACAACTCACCTCATGTTTCAGAGGGTTTGATAACTTGCCCACATTAAGGATCTGTATCCAAGAGGGATTCCTATGCTGGATGTGTTTTCCCACACTTTTATTGTACTACAGCCACACCGAAGCAATGACACATGGAAAAGGGATGTTTTACTTCAACTATTTGCCATGAAATATTTTTCCAGTCTCACAACACTTTTTTTTTTGGCACTGCACAGGCAAATTTACGATTCTGTGAGCTGTAAAGGACTGCCACAGCACAGTTCAATGTCAGCTGCTGGCCAGTATTTGAATTGTTCAAATGACAACAAATATCTCCTCCTCTCTCCAGTCACATGTGAGTGTTCCCAATACATAATTTAGCACTTGCTCTTGATACACAATTTAACAGCAACGGCACCACGACACACATAAATACCCTTCTACACCCAGAAATAAATTCATTCTGTGCCACTGGGCTCTAATGCACCAGTGCTGCAGCCCAGATTTGATTTATTTGCAAATTCATAACAAATGTCCTGACACCAGCATTTATCACTGGTCACCAATTAGGCCCTACGCACGCTGCAACAAAACCCAGGGACAAACATATGACCCAGGCAGCTACTAAAAAAAGTCCTCTGTCCTTCAGAGGCACAGCCTCATTTTTCACTGCTTCCTAGCTCTGCTCCACACTGAACAGGAAAGGCTTGTTCCTAAATAGAAACAATGCAGCTTGGCAGAGAAGTCATCATTTCAGAGGGCCATGACAAGCTCAGATTCCGTGTCCAGCCCATCCGCTTTGTTCTCTGCTGCCATCCCCTCACCAAGTGTTATCTGCTGCATCCAGCTTTGTTAGGAGTCAGGAATTCATCCCAAGGCTGTAGGATGACATCCACTCCAGTCTTATTAGGGAAAATTAAAATACATGACAGAAGACTTGGTCTGCACAACATCCTGAAAAGCTGAGCAGGTTCTAATAAAAAGATTCTAAAGAGAAAAGAAATGACCTCAGGAAAGTGAATCCTGACAGGAAAAGTCCATCTGTGGTTGTGCAAGTTCCTTGGAGGTGCCAGTCAACTCCTGCTAAAGCACTTTCTTGTGTTTCAGCAAGTGGAGGCCCATAACCTGCTCTAAACACACATAACCATGTGATGTGATCACAAAAACATCACCCAGTGCAAAGCTGCCCATCAGACATCCTGACACAACTTCTCCTATTTCCAGGAATCTAAGATTTAACCTGCAGCTGAATAACTGCAGGAGAAAACCCCATTTCTAGAAAGCTGGAAGGCACACCGAGCTTTCCTCTAGTCTGTGTTTAATTAAGGACAAAGCTGATTTATTTCTCAGCTGAGGTAAAGCATGACTGTCTGTACAGCACAACATCCACCCAGCACCACGAGCCACCCCGCAGCACCCAGGAAACGAGTCCCAGGGACTGGATGTGACACTTGCAAGCAGCAGCTGTGGGAATACTTCCAGCTTTTGAGTCTCCACCAGCTTCCACCAAGCAATGATTTGCCATTAACCCCAAATGTGAACTCTCTGATTAAAATCTTTGCAAGGGCTGCGGTGACAGTTTGAAGAGTTCTTTGTAATAATTACAGCAGAGACAAGTGTTCCCCTGGAGACCCGGGGCAGCACTCCCCCTCCCAAAGCCAGGCTGTCCATTAATCACAGGAGGAGAGGCCACGGAGCACAGCGTGTTGCTGGTTACTGATTTGAGCAGCCACAGCACTTCCAGGGGCTGTGCTCAGCCATGCCCTGGCCTCACACACCACAGGCCCCAATTCCACACCCCCACTTCCTTCCCAAGGGCTCCGATACCTGCACTCACATCCCACTGAACACTTCATCCCAGTTAGATCATCACACTGCAGTGACACCAGCCAGGCTGTCAGCAGCAGCTGACCTCCGACTTCAAAAGCAAAAAGTCCAAGAGGATTCGATTCTTAAGCACAACAAAGCAAAAGCCAAGTGCTCACATCATTTGATCATACCCAGGTAAAGGTTTAGAAAATAAATTATAAAATTATATTACATTCTGTAATGACATAAAGTGCCTCCCAACTTGCAGTACAAAGCTCTGGAGCCATGGCAGGGGATTGGATGATTTTGTGGTCCCTTCCAACCCAAGCCACTCTGTGACCAACATGTTCTTAGGGAGATAAAACTCATTTGGAAAAAGCTCTGTACATGCCTGGGGCTTAGGAGAATAAGACATGGAGAAAAACAGTATCTAGAAAGACTGATTTAAAAAAAAAAAAAACCAAACCAACAAGAAAAATTAGTAACACAGCTGAGAACTCTTTAAGGAATTTATATCTGAGTTCTGTGATTCACCAGAAGAAGGGACACGTCCATGTTGAAGGCAAATGAAATCTAAGAAAATAAAACCAAATCCAGCTTGAAAGACTAGGTTTAGTTAATACAAGTCAAAGTGCCCTACAACAAAACCTCCCAACCAAAACCCAGGTAATTTTACTGCCCCCCTTCATAAAGGGGAAAAGCCAAGGCAAACAGCAATGGAGAGATTGGCACAGGGTGCAGAGTGGCACAGAGAGTCACTTTCATGACCTTTCATCCTCTGATTAGACATTAGGGGAAAATCCTTCCCTGAGATGGTGGGGAGGTCCTGGCACAGGGTGCCCAGAGAAGCTGTGGCTGCCCCTGGATCCCTGGCAGTGCCCAAGGCCAGGCTGGGACAGGGCTTGGAGCAGCCTGGGACAGTGGGAGGTGTCCCGGCCCATGGCAGGGGGTGGGATGGGATGGGCTTTAAGGGCCTTCCAGCCCAAGCCATTCCAGCATTTCTATGATCTGTCTTCTATCTTCCAGTCCATCATCTAAACCAAAACACTCCTTCACACTTGCTCTGAGCCCCAGGCTTGTACAGAGTTCCAGGTACAGGGGAGCACAAAAGTGGATCTTCCCCTCCGTGTGCCCCTCCCTGGGTTTCAGAAAATCCCGGAGTTTTTGGCACACACGTACCATCCTCCTCTTGTGAAGATTTCTTCTTAAATCCTCCATTCTTCTGGCTACTCCTCTGAGAGCTGGACGTAGCAAACCAGGAGGTGCTACCTGCAGGCAAGCAGAGGTCAGAGACTGCTTTAATGGCACAAGGGAAATAATTTGGAGAAGTTTCTTTAGTACTGAAACACAGACACAATTCCCAAGGCACAGCCATCACTAACACTGGTGTGGGCAGTTAGGAACAGCCTCCCACTTGGGATTGGAAATGCTCATTAAAGGAAATATGGGTAATGGGATTAAATCAGCATTCTCAGGAATGCTGGGGGTACTCCAAAAAGGCTGCAAACACAAAGTCTAACAACTCCAGTACTTCTTTAATCCCCTGAGCTCCTCATGGGAAGGTGTCACTGTTCCTCCCTGTCACCAAACACAAACCTGGATCCCTGCAAACACACCCAGCTCCCACATCCAGGCACAGAACAGCTTTGCTGCACTTTCAGGAATGCAGAGGGAAGGTGAGGAAAGGTCAGTTCTCTTATGAAATCAGACCTTTTCCCTTCCTGCTCCTCAGGACTCACCCAGGAGATTCCAAAGTCTGACTGGATCCTGGATAACGTGCTGTTTTGTCAGGACTCCACCGAGACCTTGATGTGGTAGGGAAAGTGTTGGTGCCAGGAGGCTCTGAGGAAGGAGAGAAAGAAAAACAAGACGATGATTGGAAAAGGCTGTGGCTGCTCAAGCTTTGTGTGCCTCGTGAGACGCGGATTCCTCAACAGAGAAACACCGTGGGTGAGTGTCGGGACAGCAGCTGGGAGCCCTGGATGGGATTCCTGGTTGGGCACTTCCCACGTCACTCTGGAAATGTTTATAACCCACTGCAAAGAAAGCACAGGTATAAAGAGACAACCCATACACAAAACACTCAATGTTTCATCTTTTTCCTCCCTGGAAATGTTCAGGTCCAGGTTTGACGGGGTTTGGAGCAACCTGGGATAGTGGAAGGTGTCCCTGCCCGTGGGCAGGGGATGAGAATGAGATGAGCCTTAAGGTCCCTTCCCACCCAAACCATTCCATTATTTCCACGGTGTTTCGCAAGTCAGTGCCCAACAGCGCTGACAGGACGGACCCTCGGTACGGCATAACCAGAGGTCCCTCCCGAGCAGGCCGAACGCCCCTCTCCCGGTGCCCTCTGTGCTCGGTGAGGTCCCGCCACCGCCCCATTACCTGCAGGCCGCGAACCCTGCCGAGGGAACAG
>VZTR01000024.1:118582-140210 GCA_013400775.1 Chaetops frenatus | reverse complement strand
GGCAGGGGGTGGGAAGGGGCTGCAGAGAGAGGAAGGATGGTTTGGGGGCGGTGGTTTGGAGGGGCCGCAGAGAGGGCCCGAGGGCTGCTCGGTGTTTTGGGGTGCGCAGGCTCGTGGGGAGCCGTGGGAGGAACTCCGTGTCGAGCCCGCAGCCCGGCCCCCCCCCTCCGCCCTCCCGACCCCATTTTTTTGGGGTGGGGATGTTTTTTTTCGCAGGGGTGCGGGGAGTGTGTGTGTGTGTGGGGGGGAAGTGCGTTTTGGGGTGAGCGCTGCGCTGGGAGGAACAATACCAAAAGTTGTCTGAAATGGTAATTTCCGTTTCCCATTTCATCATCCCCGGGTAGGCGTTAGCCCTGCGTGTCTGTGCGCAGGGCCGGGGCCGCACCGAGCCCAGCCGGCCCCAGCCCCGCGGCTTTTATTTATTTCCCAGTTTAATCTTTAAATCGCTCCGTGTTTCTGTCCTCCGAGGAGCCTTTGTGTGCCAGGGAGGGGCTGCTCGACACCTTTGCCCCTTAGCAGAAAGGAAGAGAGGGGGGAGGAAAGGGAAAAAAAAAAAAAAAAAAAAAAAAAAGCGCCTCTCAAGCCCAAACAGCTGCAGCCCAGGACGAGCCTCCCCCAGCCCGGGGATGGATTCATGTTTAGAAAGGCAAATGTGCTCGGAGGGAGCCGGGATGAGGCGAGCCCTCGGTGCCCTCTGCCCTTTCCCAGAGGGAGCAGCTGTCCGGGGTGTGCGGCTCAGAGCGGGCCCTTCATTGAGGCACAGGGGCCGTGTGTTTACGGCTTGGCTTCTCCTCCAGGCTTGGGGATCTGTTTTGATATCCAGTTGCAGGAAAGGGTTCCTCCCCCCCTCCTGGTTTTGTACACAAAGTGCTCTCTCACCACTGGGGACATGGCTCTATAGGCAGGGAGCGAATTCCAGGCAGCTCTTGAAGCAAAATTCCCTCCTGAGATGGCTTCTGAAATGGGGTATACACACCGTTTTTTTTTACCCTCTCTGTAGGCAAAGATTTTTAGGTGAAAGCATCTGTACTGCTTTGTAGTGGCTGTGTGCTTTCCTGAAATTTATATGAATTTAAGGAACTTGGAGCTCAGTGTATTTCTCCTTTTTTTTGTTTTGTTCATGAAATGGAACATTTTTATATAATGACTCCAATTATTTCCTTTTTCTGTGGGGGAAAACCACTCCATGGAGTCATGGAGAGGGAAAAGGAGATTAACTCTCACATGTTTCCCAACGGCATCGATACATTCTTTGTCTGTGCCCTACCAGGAGCTCAATATTTAACTTGATTAGCTTAAAAAGGGGAAAAGTTGGCGTTTTCACAGCCTGGATTTTCTGGCAGATCCCAGCTTGGAGTGGTCTGAGATGGCTGTGGAGGGGTTTGGAACGTGACGCGGAGCGAGCCCTGCGCCTCGGCGGGGAAGCTCTGGGCACAGGAGCGCCGAGTTTGGTTGCGGAGCTCCGTGACCTGTTTTGTCTGGGCGGGAAGCGCCGGGCAGGGCAGGAGCTGGCTCGGAGGGCGAGCTCTGGGGGCTCCGTGTCAGCCCGTGCGGGGCTCGGGGCTCGGAGCCGGCGCTGCCCCGGGGCTGCCGGGCTTTGCGGAGCTCAGCGCTTTCCTCGCAGGAGCGCTCCGGGAGAGCTCGCCAGCCCTGCCGGAGGTGTCCGACCTGCCGGGGCACATCCTGCCTGGAGAAGGGCTTTGCTGGGAACCCGTCCGGGCCAGCCGGGGCCTGTGGCACCCCGGGCTGTCTGAGTCAGTGCGAGGGCTGCCTTTGCCAAACTCGCAGCGAGCAGCGCTGGAGCACGGCGGGCCCTCAGTTCCCCAGGCTTTTTTGCCTCATTGCTGTTGTAAATAGTGACCGAGGAGCCCCGGCCATGTCGGCGCTGCCTGCTGCGGCTGGCTGGAAACTGGAGATGCTGCGTTTCGTGTTCCACACTTGGTTTTGCTGTTCACTTCTGCTTTTAGAAATGAACTCTTGTCTGTGTCTCCATTTCATACAACAGCGTGGCTCGGAGCGAACTGATTTTTTTTTTTTTTCCACGGGCGGCTTTTTGTTTTTATGATGTTGCAACAGCATTTTCTCAGACTTAAACCTGCAGATTGTCCAGTTTGAGGGCTGGGTTTGCACGGGGGAGGAAATCTTAAAAAAAAAAAAGAAAAGCGCCCCAGAGCAAAAACCCTTTGGCTTAATTTCTCCCTTCTTGCGTGGTAGGCAACCTGATAAGATTATTTTGTTTTCCACTCGTGTTTTAATGGACTAAGTCCCCCCAAATGCTTGTGAACAAAGCGAAGCGTAGTGCGGTGTCGTGCCGCGTTCCTCCGCTGCTCAGCAGAGCAGACAAATGTATTTCTCTGGGGTCACTGAGACTCGGTCGTGTTAATCAATACTGTACCAGCAGTGTTCCCTTTCCAGGGAACCAGATGGGCTACTTACAACTGGTGCTGATTATTTTAACTGTGTAATTGTAACATGGCTGCGTGATGACAGTGTTTCCTGCAGATACTTCAAAGGAAGGTTCCCGACGAGTGTGTCTTTACAGCGTTTAATCTGTCCTCTTTGTCTTTATGTTGTGGCTTTTGGACATGTGTTTGAAGTACTAAGAGGTGTTTTTTTTTTTCCCCCTTACCTCCAGCTTTTCTATATGTTAAAAGGAAGCAGTGCTCTGGAATGATGAAGTGTCTCCAGTGTGGGAATAAACCCAGGGTTTTAGAGGCTCCCACAGTGGTGGGTTGGTTTCAGTGAGTTTTAAATCCAGGCAGTGACTAAGCCAAAACCTAGGAAGAGCTTAAAGTGGCTGTGAGGAAATGGCAATGTTTTTTTTTTTTTTAAATAGTGCATGTGGCTTTGTTTTGGGGAAAATATGTTGTGTGGTGACTTGAGTCCTAACTGGGACAGGCTAATTACTCGGTGAAGAAATCCTTCTCCGAGGGAAGGAAAGGCACAGGGCTGGAGCTGGTTAATTACATTTTGTAAAATTATGGAGTGACGACTTTCTGAGGAGGTCTGTCCCTCTTCCTGCCCTGTACCTGAATTTCAGGCTCAGCAGTTGCCTTACGGATTGAAATTCCTCCTGGGTATTAAGATTTAATGGTGGTAGACCCAGAGCAAGTAGTGGCAGGTACTGCTGCTTTTCAGTACAGCAAAGCAAATAATACTGGAAAATATTTACATGGGGGTTGTTATTCTCCTCGTATTTCCTTGATGAGCTCCAGTAAAGGTGCCTGTGTGCTCCCTCCATCGCCGGGGAGAATTCCCTGTATTTCAGTTGTAAAAGGCTGCAGGGAGGAACTGGTGTCTCCATAGCAAAGATTCCAGTGTTTCGTGATCCGCTCACATATATTTTTACCCCATCTAATTTAAACCAGTCTGCACGACACTCACAGGAATGATTTGTATGCAGCTTTTAAATATTTTCCTCCTTCCTGCGTGAGGGATTAGCGGCACAGAGCTGCTTTTTTGGAGGGTTCTCAGCCAAGTGTTACGTAATTTGTGTGCCACCGATGCACGGCCATAAAAAATACTCCCATCAATGTTAAGGGAAAGCTTGTGTAGGCAATTATTTCAAATCACAAACGTCCTAAGCAGGTTTGTACAGCCTTAAAATCTGGGCAAAACGCTGCCTTTGGAATCCTGCTGGGAAGGGGGGTGGGGAGCTGTCAGCGCCCGTGGTCTGGAGGCTGGTTTTGAGCACATTCTACTCCACTTTTTAAGCTTTCCTGTGTGAGAACTGGTGTTTTCTGGTGTTATTTTCTCGTGCAACTGTTGAGTATTTAAAAATCTTAATTTCTCTGAGTCTGGGTGGTGGTGCTTCAGCTGGGGCTGCTTAAGGGTGATGCCAATTTGTAATCTTTTATGAGAGTATGGGGGGAAAAAAGCAAAAAGAAGCTTAAATGCTAATAACAGTGAAAAATCTGCTCAGTGTGGAGCGCATGTGAAGAAAGCGGGTGCACGTTGGGCTGTGGAGTCTCCGTCAGCTGAGCTGGGGGCTTTTAAAAATCTGCTCTAATTTTTATGCTGCATGTGGAATGGCTAATCCCATAAAAGCCTCGCACCTTTTGACAGATGAAACGCTGCTGTTCTTCACTTATTTGAGCAAAATATTTTTATAGATGGTATTAGCTCTGTGGCTCCGAGGGTAATGCAGTCCTTACACGAGAAAGATCTTGCTTTGATCTGACAGCTTTCAAGATCCATTTCCAATCTTGGAGTTCCATTAAGTCTGTTTGTAATGGTGCCCTCAGACTTTTTTTCTGTTTATATGACTCTTTGGGGTGTTAACATTGCTCTGTGTTTGAGTTCTCTTTAATAAACTGAAGGAATAATTGGGGTCAGGAAAGGAAATAAGCATGTTGGAAGGTGCAGTTAATTATATCAGGTATTTTGGGCTCCAGAATTCTTTGTCTTGATTCTAATGTTTTCTTCAAGTTGTAGGATGTAGTGAAATTATCAAATCATCAAACTAGGACAGTGGGGCAGGGTGGTGTGTGATGGTTAATTTCGGGAGTGTGAAATGAGCGTGGCTGCAGACTTGATGGTCCATGAGGACTGTGGAGGGTAGGAGGGATGGTTTCTGTGGTGAGCAGCCCCTTCCCTCTTCTGTGGGGGAAGAGGTGGTCTCCTCTGTGGTCCAGTGTCCATCCAACGTGATTTAAATGATCTTGTGTCCATCCTACATGGTCCTGTGTGCGTCCAGTGGGATCTCCATGGTCATGGGTCTATCCAACAGGATTTAGATGATCTAGTGTCCATCCTACATGACCTACGTGGTCCTGTGTCCATCCAGTGGGACTTTTGTGGTCCTGTGTCCATCCAACATGGTCTGTTTGGTCCTGTGTCCGTCCAACACGGTCTTTGTGGTTGTGTGTGCGTCCAGTGGGATCTCCATGGCCATGTGTCTATCCAGTGTGGTCCCGTGTCCCTCGAGGATGGCCCAGCAGCCCCATGCTCGGGTGGGTGCAGGCTCTGGGCAGGAGCAGCCTCCCGTCTCCCTCTGCTCCTCCTCCCCTGGGGCCCCGCCGGTGTCTGGCCAGACCTCACCTCCGATAAACCATCCTGGCTTTTCCTGCCCCTCTCAGTGCTGGCTGGGAAGGCGTGAGCTCCCAAAGAGGATGTCTGGACCCTCCATCTCCTCGGGTTCGTTCCCGTTTTCTGGAGTTCAGGGTGTGAGTAAGGCTCGTGGCTGCGTAGTGCTGTGAGCAGAGGCTGGAATTGCAGCCTGGGAAGGCCGAGGGATCGGGACACGCTTCCCACAGTAACCCCACGGTGAGCGGGTGGCAGCGCCAGGGAGGGAATTGTCTGCTGGAGTCGGAAGAAAGTGGTGTTTTTTTCTAGGTCAGGGTTGAAGGCACTGTCAGGGTGGTGATGTGCAGCATATATTACTGTCTGCATTGTCCCTGCCATATGGATGTGTGCACACTGCCCTTGGCATTCAGGCATTGAATTATTTATCCTCTCCAAATCTGGAGGCAGCCTTTCTTCCCCGTCTCGAAGAAAACCAAACTTACCCAATGAGTGTTTTTAAAATAAACCTTCTGCCGTGAATTACTGCAGTGGCAGGAGCAGGGTATTGATCATATGTTGTGTTTGGATTCGGAAACCAAAGGTTACAACACTGGATATCTTGTGGAAAGACTGAAATATTTATTTTGCTGTTAGGTGCAAGTGTGTCTGTGCTGGTGCTGGGTTTGTATGTGGCTAAAATGCCAGGTAATGAAATTTCCGGACTTGGAGAATGGAAAGGGGTAGAAAACTTTGTAATATGTGTAAAAGCAGCTCTGTCTCAGCTGTGTGTGAGGGAATGGATGTTTTTCCAGGGAGAAAGCATCTCCTTTCCTCTTGTGCTGTTTTGGATTTGCTGTGAGAGGAATGTTAAGGTGCTGCTTGTTTGGGTGATGGGCTTCAGGTTCTCCCTGAGGATGTGGGTGTTGGCAGGGTGTCACGGTGGGCTGGTTCCAGGCTGGGGGAGACACAGGCTGGAGGGAGCTAGCTCTGTAATTATTTTTGAGAGACTGACAGCTTTGCAGGATAAAAAAGGTCTCGAATAATTTACCTTTAGAGCAGCATAAAGCTGCTAAAACTGTGTCACAGGCATGGGGGGAGAATCAGAGAGTCGAGAAGGGAGATGTTACCCTCTAAAAAATTCACCACGATCTGGAGGCAACGTGTCCCTGAGGGCTCAGCAGCCTGGAGAGCTGGGCTTGGAAACACAGTGCTGCCCTCAATATCGGGATGTGAAATGAAAGGATGTGTAATTAGGAACTCCAAAAAAAAAAAAAAAAGGCATTAAATAGCTTTAGAGGTGAATGGAAGCTTCATTATTAAGTACCAACTGCTTTAGCTGCAGTTGATGGTGCCTCTTCCTTTCAAATCACGCACACATGAAAGTGCTCCCCGCCCCCAGCCAGGGCCTTATCGGCTTATCTGGGCAGGAGTTCAGAGCCATAAAAACTATATCCTGCTTACACCTTCCAGCCGATCCTGTGACCTGTGCTGTGTAAACAAGTTGTACCAGGAGCTCCGAATGACTGGTAAGTGGCTGGGTTTCTGTAGGCTGGTTAGGTCCAGGAGGAGCCAAGATAAAGTTCCGAGAAGTTCCCCTGTGGGAATGGTCTCCTGATAGCTGCTAGAGGGAGGAGGTGGCAGGGCTGAGATCCTGCTGACTGTGGCAGTGGCTGTATCCCATGGAAAGCACTTTGGGATAGACTTTACACTCCAGGGCTGGTGTTTTCCACGTTCTGCAGGAGGATGGCTGTGGCAGATTGTGAAATGTCAGCGTTGTGGTAACAACACCGACCGGCGCTCCGCGGTTGCGTCAGGCCTTGGATGTGCTGGAGATGTAAGCCTGCCTATAAATAAATCCATATATCTTTGGATGGGTGAGATTAGCCGTGGCGGTGCTGGGAGGACATGTAGGTAATGCAGGGAAGGGGTGTGTGTGTGTGTGGGGGGACACACAAACATCCTGCTCCTGGCTGTGCTCTGGGGGTTTAAATACCACCGGGCGCTCTGGTTACGGTGCTTGGCTGCTCCCCCCCCTCTGCCCCGAGCAGTCTCCGTGGTTTCATCTTGCAGCTCGGAACAGGCAGATCCATTTGTCCAAGCTGGACTGTAACGAGCAAGTTTGGGGATTTAGTGTGTGAAAC
This sequence comes from Chaetops frenatus, assembly GCA_013400775.1. Lineage (NCBI taxonomy): Eukaryota > Metazoa > Chordata > Aves > Passeriformes > Picathartidae > Chaetops > Chaetops frenatus. The sequence continues at coordinate 133,065 of VZTR01000024.1, read as the reverse complement.
TTCACCTTTCTCAGCAGCCCCATGGGTCGAGTGCGCAGGTTTGAAGATGAAAACCTGTTCTCCTTGAATGTTGGCCTTTTCTATTCATGTGGTTTCTCGTCCCCACATATGGGGGAATATGCTGCGTTTGGGAATTAGGCTGGCTGGTGGCTGCTCTGGTTTCCCTCCTCGCTGTGACCTGTCCTGGCATGCGTTGGGGTCCTGTGTGGTGGCTCTCCTGGCTCTGAGCTTCTGTTCCTCATTTTCCCAGCAGCCTGGTCTCCCAGGAGCTCTGAGGTGCCCTGTGTTACTCAGCTGCTCCATGGTGAGTTCAGTTCCCTTCCTCTGTGATCAGCACTGGCACCGGGGTGTGAAACTGGTTCTGTGGTGAGAGACAAATTCCTCTGAGTTAGTCCAGGGGGAAAGGGATTGGACAAGAAGTCAACTTCGTGGCTCTTTCCTGGTGTGCTGAGTAGAGCTCCTTGGTTGGGGAGCTGGAGGCTGTAGTCTTAAAATGCTGAATTTAGTTTCCCCCTGCAGCGTGTTCTGTCTGTGAGCTTCCCCTGCCTCACCCACCGTGATGTTTCTTCTCCCTCCTGTCCGTCCCTCCTCTGTCCCAGGAGCATCATCTGATGGAGGTTCTGCTCTTGCCTTGGTCCTCCTCATCCAAGATTCTTATCTCTAATTTTAACCCGTCTGCCTTTTGAGGTCCCCTTCCGCCTGTTCCTGCCTTTCTCCTTCTCTCTGAGTTGTTCCTGCATCTTCCTCTCCCTCTGGAGGGCTGGACCTTGTTTTTATGTGGTGGGAGGAAAGTGCTTGGGAAGGGAGTGAAGCTGTGGGTGTGTTGGGGTGAAGGCTCCAGGGGCGTGGGGAGTGCTGGCAGGGATGTTTGGGGTGCTGGGCCGTGCCCTGTGCTCACAGGGAGCAGCTCCTTCCTTCTCCTGCATCTTCCTTACTGTCCTTGCTTGGATCTGCACTTGGAAACTCTCTCATGTGGATTTATCCTGTATTTTGTGGGTTTATCCTGTGTTTGTATGATGGGGCTCTCTCTTCCATGAGGTCAGCAGTAGTGGTAGTGCTGCCCAGCAACCAGGTGTCCCTGAGTCTCCTTCCCTTTTCCCTGCAGGAAAGCTGCAGGCTGCCTGCTTTTCCCTGGAATCTCACTCCATGTTAGCATGCATTTGCTTACATTTACAGAGAAAATGACTTTTCTGACAGGGAGGTGTTTGACATAGTCAGGTCTCCTCAAAGGGATGTGGAGCCCATCAGGCAGAGCAGGGAACCTGGCCCTGGAGCCTGGGCATCCAGGAATGCTGCTCATCCTGGTGGGATCCACCTGCTCAGAGCCCTGGGAGCACGGTGTGTGCAGCATAATCTGATTTGTGCCTGGAATATAAATCCTGGCTGTTGCAGACATGCAGCCTGGGGTTTTACAAGTTCTTTTGTGGAAACAGCATTCAGCCCCTTCACTGCTGCAGCAAGGAGCTTCCCTGGAAACCCAATCCCAGCAATTAGTGAGGTTTGCAGAGAATCCTAGCAACTGCTGCTGGGGTTCCATTGGCTGGGTTTTGTTTTTTCAACTGTTTGTAGTTGTATTCTGTGCGTTGTGTGGAAATACATAAACTAAACCACAAGAAGTTCCACCTTGCCGTGAGGAAGAGCTTTGCATGGAGGGTGGCAAAGGCCTGGAACAGCTGCCCAGGGAGGGTGTGGGGTCTCCCCCTCTGGAGACATTCCAAACCCACCTGGATGCCTTCCTGTGTCAGCTGCTCCAGGTGGCTGTGCCTTGGCACAGGGTGGGACTGGATGATCTCCAGAGGGCCCTTCCTGGATATCCAGTGGAGGGAAAGGTGGAGGGGGCCATGGAGCAGTACAGAGCTGAAATGATCGTGGGGCTCTGCAGGAAGCTGATCCTCAGGGAAAGTGGAGCATGGCTGGAATATATTGGGTGGTGTGTAACTTTGGTGTTTGTGGGTAACCTGAGCTCACCTGTGAGGAGTTTTGTTACCCAGATACTCTCTGACCTGACTTGCTTTTGTCAGCAGTGGCTCGGGATGACTGGGGAGTGTGATGCTTGCTTTCCACGAGGGTGGTTATGTAAAACCTTAATGCGCTGCGTTCTTCCAGCTCGGCTTTACAACGTGCACAGGGCGCCGAGTGGAACTTCAAAGGAGGGGAGTCTGCTTTATGGTTGAACCTATGAGCAGTTTTATGTGCAGGGTGGAGTGAACTCGTGGAGAAGATTGCAGTTTTCCCACTGTCATAAAAAGTTACGATCCTCATGATCCCAGCATAAATCCGTAGGCGGAGGCAGGAGGCAGATGCAGAGGTCAGCGGGAGCGTGCACGGAGCGAGCTCAGATGTGCCAGCACACTGAATGCCCTGCTCTGTGTTCCCAGCTCTCCCAAACGCCTTCAAAAAGTGCCTTGTGCTCTTTCTGGGGCTTCCTAAGAAACCTGCACCTGTGCTACTCGCGGAACAGGCAGAGCATTTCCATGGGAAAGGAACTTGGCAGGGTGGCTGAGGGGGGGCTGCTTTCCAGGGCAGTATTTTAAACCCTTCTGAAAACGTGGCGTTTCAGTGGCAGAGACTGTGAGTCAGTTTATAACCTCCTTCCTTTCTCTGGGCTTTTCTTTGGGGTATGAGCCAAGGGAGTTAAAATAACAGAGTGGCTGCATCTTGACGAGCCTCATTCCAATTAACTTCCCTCATGCTCCAGAAGATATATTCCCTAAACTGAGATGCATTCCCTAAAAAAGGACTGTTCAGGCTAAGTGGTGGTGGTGGGAGAGTAGGATCAGCTTTTACAGCCTTAACTGTGGGCTTTTCTAAAAGTATTTCAGTGGCCTGTGCTGCCTTTAGACCCTGGTGGGATGTAACATTCTCCCAGCTCTGGAGTCACCACCCCAAATTCTGAGGTATGAAACACCTTCCAGTTCTCAGTAAGTTATAGCTGATTAAAATAAGTCACTATTCCAGTTTCAGTCAGATCTCCCTAAATATAAACTTAACCTCTCGTTTAAACCATTTTCTGCTGGGATGAGGAGATATAAACGTGGTCTTTGTTTGCAGCCAGGAAAATTAAAGGTTCACAACATTCAGAAATATGCGTTTCAGATCTTCTGAAAACCTGCTCCTTCAAGAATGTTTCTGTTTAGAAATGGGCAAATACCTTGGGTAAGGTGGGTTGTTTCCCATCCTCTCAGCTTGAAGAATTTTATTCTGATGAACAGATTAAAACTTAAGGGGGGCAAAAAAAGACTCTGATCCTTCTTTTTGGGTGATCCATTAGCTGCTCCAGCTGCCTTTTATTTATTTTTGTAGACACATGTGTGAATGTAAACATTTTATCTGGAATGGCCTTGCAAATGTTCCCGCATTAACATATATTGTCATGGAGAATAATTTTCATTTAACTGTAATTTGCTTTATATTTTCCTGCCTGGTTGCCATGGAAACGCAGACGGATGTGGCAGGGACTCCTCACAGGAGCCAGGTTATGGATTGCCTCTCTAATGGACCTCTGTTAATCGCACTGCAGCCTGCACTGGAGGAACCAGGGCTCTTTGCAGGAGACACTTTATTTAGATAAACTCTGAGATGCCTCTGGTACCTTAGCGTAATATTCAGAGTTGCCAAGGGTGTTTTTCCCTTCTCCAGAAGTTTTTGGCATAAGAACTATGTATTATGATCCTGGAATTGAGATATATTTATTTAAATTTAATGTCGGTTAGACTTGATTTTCAATTTTCATTTCATTTGCTATAATAGCTTAACTGGTAATGTTCTTTCCTGGGTTTGGTTTAAGATCTGAAACGTTTGAAACAGAGCAGTGAAACATTTGTTATCCTTATCCCTGCACAAGAAGTTGACTTGCTTTTCATAATAATTTGTCTGTGCTTTTGTGTTTCTTTTTGGCTGCCAGCAGGTAGAAAGGGAGCAAAGATAGATTTTATTACATTTATTATCTGTGGATTTTGGGTCTGTTTTGCTCCTCTTGTTTTTGGCTGCCTTGTCTGTGTCAGTCTCATGCCACGGCTGCTGTTCTGAGCTGAGCCCACACAGCTTGTCAAGGGAAGGGAGCTGGGGCAGGGTCTGCAGCACCAGGAGGGGCTGAGGGAGCTCAGGGGCCTCAGCCCGGAGAAAAGAAGGCTCGTGGGGACCCTCTTGCTCTGGAGGTGTTAAAAAATGTGTAGATGTGACATTTGGTTAGTGGTGGCACTGGCAGTGCTGGGCTTGATGATCTCAGATCTAAACTAAATTATTCTGTGATCTCCAGGACTATCAGTGCTCAGATTCTTGACTTTTTAGGATGCTGATCTTTGTCCGTGTCTTGTTGGATCCTTGGAAGGAGCTGTCTTCTGACTACTCAGATAAGAATCACTGTGGCAGGAGTTCAAACTGAACTCACCAATTAGCAAATGATTCAGTTTTGGTTAGTGGGGATGAGCTCGGGAGAAAATCAACCACCCAGGATTCTCTGCCCTGGGTACTTTGATGGCAGAAACCTCAAATTGTGACTTAGAGACATGAATTTCATTCGTCTCCTGAACCAGACCCCTCAAAATGAATTTTTGGGTGGGTTTTAAAGGGAAGTTGGTTTGGCCCTTCCTTTGCTGCTGGCTGTGGTCAGACACCCATGGCTGGTTACGTAAGGCTGGATTACTCCAGCACGTGGATGCTTCCCCATGCATATGGTCTCACAGTTATTTCTTGGTGCTTTACAGAAGGAATTGGGTAACATTTTGTTCTGTAATGCAGGATGAAGAAACCCAGCATGTTTTTTCTGTAATGGCGTATAAACAAGTAGTGTAACATCCTATTTCAGGCGTTTGGAGGAGGAAGGGCTCAGGAGGGGAGGCAGGGCTGAAGCAAAGCTTTATTTTCCTAGACCTACACACCAGATTTTAGTAACTTTGCCTTTGGTGGATGCTGTGAGTGTTACAAATGAGGTTTTTGAGGTGTGTGAGCTCAGTTCAGTGGGTGCTGTGGGTGTGAAGCAGCCCTGGTTGTAGATGTTGCCTCTGGTTCCCTCTGCATTTCTGTGTTTTTCACCAGATGATGTTTGTGCACTTTTGCTGCTCACAAGGGGTGGATGTGGTTCACAGTCTAAGGCAAATCTCATTTTAATAAAAGTCTGAAAAATGGCTTGGCTCTGCTCAGGACTTTTGGGTCTTGTGGAGACTTTTTGCATTTTTCCTTTATTTTTCCTCTCCGTTTCTGCCTGTTGTCCCATAAATACTCAGAATTGAGCATTTGTATTCCCCAGTGGCACATTTGGGGTTCCCAAATGCACCTCTGCAGGAAGTAGGGGAGGCCACCTGCATCCAGGCAGTGCCATCTCTGAGCTCTTGGATGGGACAGTCAGAATACCTGGCAATTTATGAAATAATAAACTCTCTAATTAGTGATGACTCTCTAATTCACAGTTTTACCTGCATTTTATTCCATTTTTTGTACTTCCAGGTCTGAGGCAGTGATCCCTGAACACACCTGCCAGGTGTTTTTCCCAAAGGTGTGGCCCTGAAGGGTGATGAATGGCACTGTTGTAGGTAGAAGCTGATGTGACTAAGTCACCTTTTGTGGCCTGGGAATGGGCTCCTGCACCTGATAATTGGGTTAAACGTTGCCTCATGGTAGCCAGGAGAGCAGAGAGGCTTTGGTGGCCATGGAGGTGTTTGGTTCCCTTGGAAGCTTCACTTTGAGGATGTTCTTGATCAGGAATTGGAGTGCCAGGACAAGGGGGAATGGCTCCACACTGCCAGAGGGAAGAGTTAGGTGGGATATCAGGGATATCTCCTTCCCTGAGATGGTGGGGAGGCCCTGGCACAGGGTGCCCAGAGAAGCTGTGGCTGCCCCTGGATCCCTGGCAGTGCCCAAGGCCAGGTTGGACACTGGGGCTTGGAGCAGCCTGGGACAGTGGGAGGTGTCCCTGCCCATGGCAGGGGGTGGGACTGGATGGGTTTTAGGATCCCTTCCCACCCAAACCGTTCCAGGATATTTTTCAGGTTCACTCACTTGGGTTGGAACAGCAGCTAATGCTGCTTTACCAGTCACCCATAGAAAAGTGTTAATTGCAGGTAAAACATTATAAAGCCAAACTGTTGTTCTGCTCCTTTCAGCCCTCTGGACACTCGGGTTGACTTTGAGCCACTCATCCCTTGTTGTGCCATGAACACAGCTTTGAATTTATCTCCATGAATTCTGCCAAAGATCTGGGAGGAAAGAGCACTTTTAATACACTGCTGTCCCCAAAAATGGAGCAAATCGGGATGAGCTGTGGGGGGATGGGGAGTTTAGAGAAGCTGCCTTGTGTGCAGTCGTGGGAAGAGGGATTTCTTCAGGGAATGGGTGAATTGTTTCCTTCTGCTCTGAGCAGCCTCTTAATGAGCTGCCCTCTCCAGGGTGCAGGAGATGAACCTCCCATGGCTAACTCCAGCCTGGGAGGCTTCCACCACATCACTGCCTTCGGATCCTTGGAGCTAAAAATACATCCATGCTGCACAGCAGACTCCAGGCACGTTTATCTGTTCCCTTTAGGAAGGAGACTTGTGGTACTGGATGAACTACTGTGGAAATTGTATTTTTGCTGTGCGGTGTTACCAGTTTTCTTCCTCCAACGGAAAAATGCCGTGTAAATCATTGTTCTGGTTGGAATTCCCTCTCTGACAACAATAGCAGCAGTGGGGTGGGGTGCTTTGGAATTGTTTAGCGAGGAAAAGTTTTGGTGGAGCGAGCTCTCCCAGGCTGCACTGGCTCCACCACGTGATTCCTCTTTGCTGTCCAGGCTCCTGCAGGAGCGTTCCCACCGCTGCCTTTTGGGATAACTTCTGACCACTCCTGGCTCTTCCAGCACAGCTCTGTAAGAAGGCTTTGCCTCTGTTAGAGCTCTGCCACCTTCCTCCGTTCAGCAGGGCTTGTTTGGTTGTAATTCAGCATGTTTTCCTGGGATGAGGACCTGCCAGGCTCACACCTCAGAGCACTCCTGGAGTTCTTGCTACCTCTGAGCTCAGTGATTCATCCCCAAGGCAGACAGCTCGTGCCCTCCAAACCTCCCTGTAGCTCCAGCCACGCTCACACCGTGTGCTCCAGCCTTTCTGGCTGTAGGCTCAGCCGGGATGCTGCTCTTTCCTGCCAGCCTTTGCTCCCAGGTAACTTTGGGAATATTTCAGGGCAGCAGTGACACGAGGGCTGGTTTAGACACGGAGGGGCTGGAGCTGCGTTGCTGCCTGCTGTAGAGCAGCTCAGGAGCTGATTCTCTTCACGAGTTCCAACTTGAATTGCTGCTGTTTGTGCCAGTGGGGTGTTTGAGCTCTGGGATCCGGGATGACTTGCAGCAGGGCTTGCGTAAGCGTGTGTAGCTCCAGTCTCGGCGTTTGTTTTCTCCCTGTTCCAGGAGACGAGGCTTTTGCCTCTCCAGCTATTTAAGATTCAGAGTGTATTTTCCTCCTTTGATGTTTGGCTTACCTTGACAGGCTGGGAGAGCTGGGCTTGTTCAGCCTGGAGAAGAGAAGGTTCTGGGCAGACCTTAGAACCCCTTCCAGTGATAAAGGGGCTCTGAGAGAGCTGGAGAGGGAGTTTGGACAAGGGCCTGGAGGGACAGGACAAGGAGGACTGGCTTCAAATGAAAGCAGGAAATATTTAGATTAGATATTTGGAGGAAATTTTTGGCTGTGAGGGTGGGGAGGCCCTGGCACAGGGTGCCCAGAGAAGCTGTGGCTGCCCCTGGATCCCTGGCAGTGCCCAAGGCCAGGCTGGACAGGGCTTGGAGCAGCCTGGGACAGTGGGAGGTGTCCCTGCCCATGGCAGGAGGTGAGATGGGATGAGTTTTGAGATCTTTTCCAAGCCAAACCATCCCATGATGTTGACACAGGAGCTCACCTGCTCCACCAGTCTCTGTTTTCCCTGGATGTGCTGCTGCTGCTCATTAGCACAGGCTCAGTCACAAGCTGCTCAGACAGCCTAAACCGTTTGTAAGGAAACTGTCTTTAAAATATGGATGGCATTAGAGGGACTCAGGCTTAAAATTAGAAACTGTTTATGATGCACAGTTGTAGTTGTTTACCTTGAACCATAATTATCTTATTTCCTGAGTTAAAAACGTCACGTCAGCTCGCTGAAGCAAGATTTGATGACAAAGGAATTGTTTTTAGCCACCAGCAGAGCAAAGAACACTTCAAAATGTGTGTCTAAATATGATTTTATAACCTAAAGTATAGCACACTCAGGATTTTCAATTGGCTCTGGAAGTTGCGTGGGCTCACGGGTCGGCCATTTGGCCGGGGATCAAGGGACTGGGTTTAATCCTGACTCCGTCCTTTTGTCCTCTGAGCGTTTTCCTTGCCGCCCTCTGTGCTGTTTGTTTGGACGGCCCCGTGTTGGAAGGGAGGGCTGTGCCCTTTCCCCGGGAGGTTGTGGCCGTTCCTGGGACACGGGGTTGTGCTGCTGCGGGGGGTGAGGCTCCACCAGCCCGGCCAGCCCCTTCCGAGCCGGGAGCAGTGGCCAGAGGAACATCAGCAGTGTTCTGCTGGGCTGCCAGCTCCAGCTGATTGAGGGACAAACTCTGGAGTGGCACCAGCAGCTGAGCAGGGGCAGAACCTGCATCCCTCGAGCCCCTCTGAGCAACTGGGGCACCTCAACGGGCACAGACAGGCATATGACTTCCTTATTTTAGTGTTATTACTTATTACTGTATTTCCTTATTTCACTGTTCAGCAGTGCTCTGTGATCCCGTGTGGCTGAGGTGGCCTGTGCCCTCCTCACACCCTTTTCCAGCCTGGGTTTCTGTACCTGAGCGAGACGGCAGCTGCTCCTTCCTTACCTGTGCCTGGTGCTGCCAGCGTGCTCCTTCCTCAGGAGAATGGGAAGTGGGAGGGGAGCAGCTCCTTTAATGGTGACAACTGCTACTTAAACCTGTTCAGGGCTTAGAATAGAAAGGAAAAAAGATCAGTGGAAGCTGTAGGTGCTTTCAATGTATGTGGGATTTTTAAGGAATCTTTTTATTCTGACCTTAACTTGCCAGGCCCCAGACAATAGGGGAGGGGTGCAGTGTGGAAATCAAGGAGGTTCTTCCTTTCAGCTCTTTCTTTGCTGTGTAATTTGAGGTGGTTGTAAGGCACTTGTAACTCAGGAATTGTAGACTTGAGCACATTCTACAGTTATATTTTTCACATTGCTTTCTGGGGACCTCCTGGATTGTCCAGCCAGGTAACAGTGTCTGATCCTACATACCTGGGTGTGGGGCTGCCACCTGCATATTCCTAAAAAACCTGTATTGGAGTTGTTGAAGTGTCTGGCTGTAACAGTTCTGTCACCACAGAGTTTTCTTGGCTGAGGAGGTGGTATTCAGCCTGCTCAGAATCCAGCCAGAAACCACTCCATGGATGTTTGCTGATTTTTTTCCTCTCTGAGGAAGACTGTTCTTGAAGGCTGAACAGTGACTTCCTTGACTCCTCCTTGGCTAATTAGTGTGCTTTAAAATGGGATGCTTGCATCCTTTTCACCAATCAGCGTTTGGAAAGGAAAGGAAATAGTTCAGGTATTAATAGTAACCTGTATCCAATTTGCCATGGAATTACACGGATGCAAATGTCTGGGACTGGAAAAGTGACAAATGTGTCTGTCAGTCACTCTTTTCTTCTGAAAAATGGTATTTTCTCAATGTATTAAAACTGAGCATGGAGTAAGAAATGCAGATTCATTTTTAGATTAAGTGGAGCTTGTTGTGGCCTAGTGGCATCATTCACCCTCCTGCTTCCCTTAGGAGGAGGTACTGGGAGAATTGAGTGGGACTTGGTGGTGAAGTCACAGGGAGGGATTCATCCTGGGGAGGGCAAGGATGTGTTTGTCCCACCTCACTTGTATTTAGAAGGAATGGAAAGGACAAGGAGCCTGAACTATGACAGCAGCTGTGAGCTCACTTTAAATTATGGCTTTAATTCCAGAGAACACCCACTCTTCTTGCCTTCACTGGGTCAGTGAAGTTCAACATCTTGGAGTTTAATCCCCATTCCTGGAAGTGTCCAAAACCAGGTTGGACAGGGCTTGGCACAGCCTGGGACAGTGGAAGGTGTCCCATGGCAGGGGGTGGAACAAGATGAGTTTTAAGGTTCTTTCCAACCCAAACAATTCCGTGATTCTGTGATGTGTCATCACAGATTTTGACCTCTTTAATTCACTGGAGGTCTCCAAACAGCTTGGTCGTTCCTGCATTTAGGCTTTTGTCGACCCCCAGTTCTTAGGGACTGTGTTGTCCATGTCACACTTTCAGTTAAAACACTTCAAGGATAATGCGGTTTCCCAGGAATTACATCTTTCCTGTCCTTTGTGCTTACTGCAGTGGGACAAATCAAACCTTGGGCTCTTCAGCCCACACAAGTGTCTGTGTTTTTGAGGACTGTGTCAGATTATTTTATATTTTTTATCAAGTGGCACAGACAACACAAGCTTTAAAAACTGTAGATCTCAGCATACATCTTGTCTGCGGGGCAAAATAAAGGAACTTTAAGACCAAGAATATATCACCTACTTTTGTTCTGGAAGCCATCTAATTAAATTTTACTTGATGCTACAATTTTGTCACAATCAAACATGCTGAAAGGTGGTTTTTTTAGGACTAGTGGAATTCTCTGTGTGCTTTGGCTTTTCACTTGGGTAGCTGGTGCTGTTTGAGCATGTGTTTGTAAACTGTGGTGAAAGGCAGGTCCTGGAGCTCACCCCAGTGCTGGGAATCTCTCTGAAAAAGGTGGGAATGTGGTGGTTTATTCTGTGTGTGTGCCTGGAGATGGCTGTGCTGGGAGCCCATGATAGGCTGCAGGCAGGTATTTATCTCAAATTTATGTGCATTTCTTGGAAACAACTCTTTATCCCCCTTCAGATCTACAGAGCAACTCCTCCTCTTTCCAGAGAGTCCTGAGCTGCATGGAGCAGTCTGGGGCTGCTTTTCCAGGCTCCTGAGGGAAATTGTCACAAATCTGATGATCCATATTCCCTGTCCATCCCTTGAGGGGCCAGGAAAGCTTTCCTGCTGTGCTGGGCATGGCTGTTCTGGCTCTCACTGGGATGGCATGGGCAGAGCTCCAGGGACAGGGATTTCTGCACTGTTTCTGTACAGGTGGCTTGTTTTCTTCCCCAAACTCCAGCATTTGTTGGGGTTCTTACCTGACTTGTGTGCTGTAACCAGGCAGGAACAGAATCCCTGTTGTTGCAGAAGGAACCCATGGATATTTATGGGGATATCTCTGGGGTCTGTAGTGCTGCTGCTAATGGGTTCTTCCCCCACTCCCCAATCTCCATTTTCTCAGGTTCTGGATTATAATGGGATTTTAAGTGTTTTTCCCCATTTCCTCAGGTGAAAGTTCTGGCTGTGCTGTGTCAGGCACTGAGCTGTGCCAATGGAGTGCATTGGAAAACACTTCCAAATTTCCCCTCCCTCCAAATTTGCTGTACTTGTTGCCCCTTGATTCTGTACAGGAGATAATGGAGCTTCTCTGAGAGCAGGAGCTCCGTGGGTCTCGGCTGCTCTCCTGGGTATATTTTCACTGAGCCCTCAGAGAGATGTCTTATTGAAATTCTGTCTCTTCCTGGAATTATTGTGAGGGAAGCAGATGAGTGCTGTGGAAAAAGGTTCTCCTACTCCCTAGAGATTTTTTCCATTCAAAAGTTGGTCTAAACCAGAATCTAAATCTCTGATATCCTGTTACGCTGCTTAGTTCTGGAGCACCATAAAATCTGAATTGATGCAAGTCTGACTTGGGATCCAAATACAACTACAAAGAAACACTGAGGAGGAGGCACACATTTGTGGGGAGATTGGCCTCTGGATTTCCTAGGATGAGACATCAGCAGTGGCTTCTTTCCTGCTGCCTGTGAAATGGAAATTTAAGCAGAACCTTTCTGCATTATTGATCAAATTTAGAAATATTGAGATGTATGAAATCATTGGATCTCAAACACATTTTTCATGGAGACCCTTGTAGGGAACTCTGCATCTGCACAGAACTGATTTATTCCATCAAAGAACCCAATTCCCACCTTGCTGCTGGGACCGGTTGGTGTTGCTGCCACATCCCAGCTGCTGTGGTGTGAAAACTCTATAGCTAATGCCAATGTTTTTCAGGTCACAGCTTGGGATTGTAAAGCATTTTCCATCTTCAAATACTAATTTCTGTGAAGTTACAAGACACCCTTTTATTAAGGAGGTTTGAATTATGTAATTCCCATTTTTTTAATGGAAAGCTAGCAGAAGTTGCATGCTGTGCTCTGAATGTGAAGTCCTGATCTGTGTGTGGGTGCAGCAAGAATCACTAATTTGGGGAAGTGCTGTGGGACCCCGTGGTCAGTGTTAAGATCAGGAGTTGGTGGGAAAACGTAGAATTTTAAACATTTACATATTTATTTTGGTGGAACTGCTTGCCCAGAGTTTCCAAGTTGCTTCGGTTAACAAAAAATAAAGTGTCCCAAGTCTTGAAAGACTGAACCTGTTTTAGACAAGAATCTGGCCACCTTGAGCACTTGATTTTTTGGTATTTTTATGACCATTTCAAGGCGCAAGGAAGACCAGTGTGTGCCATGGTGCCCTGCAGTGGCTCCTGTGGGTGACTGTGAGCTGAGCAGGGTCGGAGCATTGTCCATGGTCAGCCCTGCAGGTTCCCAGGAGGGACAAGGGCAGTGATGATACTTTGTGAAGTGATAGATTTTCATCAGCTAAAGCTAAGAGAATGGGATGGATAGATGTGTTTATTAATTATAATGTGGCTTTTGGAAGTGAAGTTGGGTTTAAATTGAAATGTTGGATTCTGTGCAACAGGAACGTTGTGTGAGTGACCTGACCACGTACAGCCAGTGAGGCTGTGCTGGGCATCTCCCACTGGAGCATTTGCTGCATTCCTAAGTGATTTGATAACAATTTCATTAAAAAATGGTGCCATGTTCGTTGTGAAAATGACTTGGCTCACGTGTGGTCGCTGTTTCAGCGTTAGGATATTTATGTGTGTTTATATGTGAGCCAAGGAATGAATAAATTTGCTGTATGTGGGCCAGCAAACAGCTGTAAATAGACCTTGAAAACGGTGTGTCAGTGTCCTGGGACTGATTTCTGTAGGCTTTCTGATAATTTTGTTCACAGTTGATCATAGTTTCTGCTCCTGGATCCCTGGAAGTGTCCACGGCCAGGTTGGAGCAGCCTGGGATAGTGGAAGGTGTCCCTGCCCATGGAATGGGATGAACTTTGAGGTCCTTCCAACCCAAACCATTCCATGATTCCATGACAGTCACTACTGTCAGCAAGTAGCACTGCTGAATTTCCAGACAATGGAATTGGAAGTTCGGCTGTTTTCCCCCCAGTTTATCTCTTACTGCTGTTGAAGTGCTAATTAGTGATGTGACTGTTTCTGTGGAGGAGAGGATAGAGGGAGCAGGGCAGTCCTGCTGGAAAAGGTGCTGTGCAAGTGCTACCATCCTGCTCCCCTGGGCTGCAGTTCCCATCAGGGGATTCCTCAGTGCCCCAGGGCTCCCTGGCCTTGGAAAAATCCACGAGGTAGCCACATGTCTGTATCTCCTTTCTCACAATAAAATACCAGAAAACTTCCATTTTGCTCATCTGGAGAAGTTTACCTGCTGCAGGATTCCTTTCTTTGAGTTGGGACCCTCTGCCTTCACATCTTCCTCTGGGTTTTCGGGTTTATTTTGGCCTGTTCCTTTTTACTGAGGTTCCCAAGACTTCCTTCAGCCCAGCTGGAAGCAGCTCTACCCTGGATGCAGCTGCATTGCTCATCTGGACACCTTCCCTCTGGCTTTTCATTGGGGAGTGAAAGTTTCCCAAAACAAACAAGGCTCTCCCAGGGTTCCTGATCTCCTCCACTGTGTCTCAGTCCCAGCTGGCCTCAGAGTCTCTCCTGGATGGTTCTTGGAAGGAACCATCCCATTGGAAAGCAGCTGTCCAAATCCAGCTACATCAGAGAAGTTGTTTTGTAAAGGTGACGAGCAGCAGTAAAACATAAAATTGTCACGAGCTCTGCAAAGCACAAAATTCAGATTTTTTTTCACTGTAACTGGAGCAGGATTGGTCACTGTGTCCCTCAGTGTGGTTTGCAGTGTCTAGAGATTGGATGGGATATGGGGTTTTGAGGAATTTGGCATGAGCAGTGTGGAGCTGGTAATTCACCCTTTCACCTGTTTAAGCAGACCAGAATAACATCACTGGGACTGGGGAGAAAGCCCAGTGCTCCCAGTGCCTCAGGTTGCTGCTTTCCATACTTACGGTTCCCTCACCATCCCACTGAGCTCCTCCAGCTTGGGAATGGTGAGGAGTGCAGGTTTTGGGCTTGGAATCTGCCAGCCCTTTCATGTGCCTGTTAATGAATGTAATTCCCCTTTGCCTTGGGTGCTGGAGCTCCTGCTGGTTCCTGCCCCGCGTCAGAAATTTCACCTTGGGAATTTGTAGCTGGAAAAACATCCTTGAAAGTACAGCAAGAGCTGGTCAAAAAAAAAAAAAAAAAACAAGT
>VZTR01000024.1:9816-118466 GCA_013400775.1 Chaetops frenatus | reverse complement strand
AAAAAAAAAAAAAAAAAAATCAAGTTAGAGGTTTGTAATAGACTCACTGCTATTCAGAGCAAAGGTGTGCTGGAAAAGAGAGCACTTGTGCCATGGATGATTCCACAGGGTTTGTTTGGGAAGGTGAATTCCTGGCTCGTTCTGGCCCTGCCTCTTTCTGGGTTCATGAGCTGCTCAGGATTTGGGGGGTGACATACCCTCATTTGCCAATAAAATGCCTCTAAGCCCACCCACATAGTTAAAGGAGCTTTGAAGCAGGTGATTTTTTAAAAAACTGTGATCAGAAAGTTATGGAACAAGGTGGATGCTTGGCTGAGCTTCCACTCTTTCTTTTATTCCTCTCTTTGTGCAGAGTGGTTATCAGGGAGTTTATTTGTGGATTAGGCAGGAGTTTGTACTTGGTAACCTTCATGTACTCAAATCCAGTGTGCGTGTTGTGAATAAAATTCACTTGTTTTAATTTTCTAATGAACCAATTTGTATGTTTTTCAGATTACACAGCGTTTCTGGGACACACCTCTGTTGGATTTTAATATATGTCCTGTGAAGAACAGCTTTCAACTATGGAATCGGTAAATATTGACTTTGCTTCTGTCCAAAATTTCTGGTTTATTCCCTAACAAGTCCTTGT
The DNA here is from genome assembly GCA_013400775.1 of Chaetops frenatus. NCBI lineage: Eukaryota > Metazoa > Chordata > Aves > Passeriformes > Picathartidae > Chaetops > Chaetops frenatus. The sequence continues at coordinate 117,835 of VZTR01000024.1, read as the reverse complement.
GTCTCTGTTGGACTGTTTGGTTTTGCCTTTTTAAAATGTTTTTCTTTATTTTCTGAAATTTGAAAGCAAAAGTTGCAAGTTCTATGGAATATATTAAAGGTACTAAACAAGAGTATCTTGGGAGTTGTCTGTAGTTCTGAGATGTCTTTTTAATTTTAGATAATGTTGAATATAGCAAGTTTTTCTCTGACCTCAATGAAATAAAAGTGAACTTTCCTGCGTGGGCAGTTCCAGCACAGGTTTGCCCAGCAGACTGTGCAGCTTGTTGGTGCTGCTGACTGCTGAGTATTAAATAATACCACAGTCCTTTTTCTTTCTCTTTGCTTTCAAAATGTCTTGAAAAAGCCCAAAGTCTCTTAAGTTTCCCAGTGTTACATCTCCTTGTGATTAGCCTAATTGAAACAGATGGCACCTATGTTTCATTTTGGGCAGAGAAACCTCCCAATCTGCTGAGACTACAGTTGGATGCAATGTTAGGATTCAACTTTTTGGGAGCATTAACAGATGCAGAAATAACAGGCTGTCGTGGAATGGAATTTAGGGCAAAAAATGAGATTTTTGCCTTTGTTTTGTGTGAGAGGGTGGGAGAGGCTGGTGTTGTCCTGGAAATCCCAATGGTGTGGCTGGAGCTGCAGACAGGGGTTTGTTCTGGCTGGGTTTTTTTGCTGTGCTGGTGGTTTGGTGTGATGGGAGCTGAGCAGGAGCTGGGTGGGCAGTGCCTGTCGGGGGAGTTGCATGGGGCTCAGTGTCACCCCCAGCAAGCCCAGAAATTCTATGGAGAAGGTTCCTGGTGGATAAGTGCAGTGTGTGGCTCCTGCCTTGGGGCCCTGGCTCCTTGGCTGACCTCTGGGTTCAGGCTGCAGTGGGATTATTTGTGTTGAGGTTGTCAGCACCATAAAGGCCATTGCTGGAGAGTTGTGTGGTGTAGTCCAGCCCTGCTCCATCGAGTGCCTCTGCAGGCTGATAGGTGTCTTTTGTCCTGGATTTTGAGGAAGAAAAATAAAATCGTTGAGTTTAGTGTGGCCCTGATAATTTCAAAGTATTCAGATGGAGACAAGATGTTATTTCAGCTTCCCCTGGTGAATATTAATAGCAGGAGAAGCCTTTCACAGTGAGACAAAGCAGAGCAGGCATCGGTGACTCTCGTGGTGCCGTTAGGTAATTAAAGTGTATCAGGTGTGAGCCCTTCTCCTGGCGTGTGCAGGAGCTCTGCCCTCCTTCCTGGGAGCTCTGTAGGGCCCTGAAAAACCCAGCTCAGCCCTGACATCAATTATAAATCAGGCTGATTGCTGGTTGCTGCCTGTTTTATTTCATAGCTGGGGACAAAGGCTTTTTCTTCTGAGCTTTGGAGTAAGTGGTGTTTGGCTTTTTGAATGCAAGCTGTCCTTTTCAAACCAGGATAACAAAAACTTACTCAAAATTCAGGTGTATTTGCACAGCCTTTTGGGAAGGGTTCGCTTGAAGAAAGCCAGGTCATCAGAGTGATGGAATGGTTTGGGTTGGGAAGAACCTTAAAGCACATCTCATTCCTGTCCCCCTGCCATGGGCAGGGACACCTTCCACTGTCCCAGGCTGCTCCAAGCCCTGTCCAGCCTGGCCTTGGACACTTCCAGGAATCCAGGAGCAGCCACAGCTTCTCTGGGCAGTGATGTTTTCTGCTCTTTTTGCTGTTGGCAGCAGGAGTGGCTGCACCATGCTGGGCTTGTCCTGGCCTTTGGTGACTCCAGTGCTCCCCAGCACCGTCACAGCCCGTGCCATCCACGTGTTCCCAACACCTTCCCAGGGAAGCAGAGGGGTCAAGGCTTTCTCCAAGCAGCAGCTTTGCTGGTGGCTTTGGCAGTGGTATTTCAGGGAGTTCCTAATGAATATGCAGGTGTGGGATTAAAGGGATGAATGAGGAACAGAATTGCTTTCCGAGCTGCAGCCGCGCGTTCTGACCTCCCGAGAAGGGCACGATTGTAAAGCCGAGGCCTGGAGTGGAAAAGCAATTACAATACAAGCTGCCAGGATTGAATTGTCCTCGGAAAGTCAGATGCTGCAATAATGGGAGCGTTGTTTAGGTGGAACGTGACTTCACTTAACTGCTCGGTGTTTTTCTATTAATGCTCTTAAACGTGTTCACATGCGGTTCTCAGGTTTTACTGCTCTGGGGGAAATGGAGCTCAGTATTCCACCAGGAAGATATTTCTCTGCAGGAAGGGTTCTTCTGAGCTTGCTGCCTTTTTTTCCCCCATGTGTTTCAATTCTTATCCCCTCCAGATGAGGGGGGCTGGAAGATAACACTGTGGCAGTGCAGTGTACATTGGTTCTTTAGCATGTTGGTCATTGTGGAGCCAAGGAGAAGGCACAAGAGAGACCTTTAGAGCTTCTTGAAGTGCCTGAAGAGGCTCCAGGAGAGCTGGAGAGGGACTGGGGACAAGGGATGGAGTGCCAGGACACAGGGAATGGCTTCCCACTGCCAGAGGGCAGGGCTGGATGGGATATTGGAAGGAATTACCCCCTGAAGGTGGTGAGGCTCTGGCACAGGGTGCCCAGAGCAGCTGTGGCTGCCCCTGGATCCCTGGCAGTGCCCAAGGCCAGGATGGATGTGTTTTGGAGCAACCTGGGATATAGTGGAAGGTGTCCCTGCCCATGGCAGGGGGTGGAGCGTGATGAGCTTTGAGTTCTCTTCCAACCCAAATAATGCCAGGATTCGGTGAAGCGTTAAAGAAGCAGAGTTGTGTGGCTTGTGGCTTTGCTGACTTCTACTGGAGCCCTTTCTCTTGGATAAACAGATATTTTGGAAGCTCCATAAAGCAGCTGGGTGGCTCTCCAGGTGTGGGTTTGCCTGGAGCGTTTCACCAGAGCCAGTTTGGGTTTTGCTGCTGTGGCTCAGCCTGGGAAGGGGAGGTGGGGTTGGTGGGGAACATCCCAGCTCCTGCCCTGTGTGTGAGGGGGGTCTGCACGGCCCTGAGGAGCAGTAAATGTTTGTGTGGCCGTGCTCTGGTCTCTTGGACAGCACTGAAGTGACACACTCTAAATTTAACTTTTAAAGCCGTATCTTCGCCGCCAGCAGGGGTTAAGCAGAGGTGGCTTAACTGTGAGCCTGGAGTTCTTTGTGGGTCAAACAAGCCTTGAGATTTTGGACACAAAACCCTGCTGAGACCTACAGGAAAGAGCTTTAAATCCTTCCCCCTGTCCTTGTGAAAAAGCTGCTTTTTCAACTGTAATCTCAGCACAAGCATTTGCTTTGAGTGGTTGAATTGCTGCTTTTACAGTTCTCTGTATTTTCCTAGAATTTGTTAAATTGCCAACGTTATTCACATGGCACTTTTGGCAGGTGCCACCTACATGCCCTCAATTTGAAGGTACCTTTCAGGAGCAGTGTAGGTAGGGAGGCTCCTCTCTTGCATGTCAGATGTTGGAGAGCGCAGCACTTCCATTAATTCACTTTCCCTGACCTTTCCACTGCTAATAAGCCAAGCTTGAGCACAATGCAGCACCTTAATGAAGAGACCTGAGCTGAGCAGGGGCTGCTTTGAAAAATGTCTTGCTTGACTTGTTCATTGGGTGTAATTTTGGTCCATTTATTCGCCATGGCACAGACGGGAGTTCTTGGTGAGAGCAACCCACAACCAAGTATAGCCCTTTTTCTCCTTCCTTTAGTGTTTAGAACTAGAGAAAACCATGTCAATAACTGCTTGAAAAAAAGGGAGATGGTTGGTTGGGCTTTTTCTCTGAACCTACTTGGTTTTGAATAATTTTGTTCTCTGAGGGGCTATATTGTGACCCCAAAAATCCTCATTTTTAAAAGAAACATGCTTATGAGTTAGGATTTTGTAGATTTATATCAGCTAATGTAATGTATGCTGAAAAATGCACACTTCTGGGCTATGATTTTGTAGATTAATATCAACTAAAGTGTAATGTACACTTAAAAATCACAGTTGCGTTTAGGAACAAGTTCATTAAAGGAAGCAGACAGTGCACGGGATCATCATTTCCAGTAATTGCCAGCCTGTTATTTCATGGAGGAAGACTCCCGAGCCACCCAGCCTGGGTGACACAGGGAGGCTGCGTTTTTTTGGGAAGGGATCTTTAGATTTCTTGGCCGGTTCCCTCTTCCATTGTTGTGCAACACTGTTCCTGGGTGTGACCTCTTGGGAAAGTAAAAGTGCTGGGGGGCAGGTTGTGGGGTGGTGAGCGAGCGTTTTATTTATTTCTGGGTGTTCCACAGAGCGCCAGAGCATGCTCTTGAAAGTTGTGGCCTCCACCCTGAGGAAGTGACACTGGCTGGGGAGTGAGGTGGCAGTGTGACACATGATGTGGCTGCAGTGCCTTGTTTTCCAGAGGCATCCCTTGTGGTGTGATTAGGTGCAGATGATGCTCTTGGCAGCCGGAGCTGTGCAAGATGTTCCCACCTCCGGAGCTTGTGGGCCAAAGGGGAGGACCAGGCTGTCTTGTTGTACTTCTGAAGTGAAGCTTGGGATGTTGTTGCCTCCCCTTTTGTGTAGGTAATGGTGACCCTGAGGTTTTAACATTGAAATCCCGAGTTCCGTAAGTGAGGGGAGTGGTTTTGTGTTTAGGGAATGCTGACGGAGGTGCATCAGTGACTTGGGCATCTTTAGTGAGGCTGCAGGTGGGACAGGCATTGTCCCAGGATCAGGTCAGCTGCTGGACACCCTGTGAGCTGGGAATGGAGGCTCGGAGGCGTTCAGTAGCAGGAGACCCAGAGTGTGGAAGGTGATTTGGCTGAGCCACCCAAGTGCCTGACACGAAGAGGGAGGTGCAGCCTGGTCCTGGTTCTGTCATGCACACATGGAAAAGTGGGAAATGGTTATTGCAAGACAAGACAAAAGTGATGGATCTATTTTTCTGATAGTACTTGGAGGGGAACTTCTGACAAAACCAGAAAACAATTCTGAAAAATACGTCTAAAATGTTGGATGCCCCTGGATCCCCGAAGTGTTTAGGATCAGATTGGATGGAGCCTGGAACAGCGTGGTCTTGTGGAAGGTGTGGGGTGGCACTGGATGAGTTTTAAGGTCCCTTCCACCCCAAAGCATTCTGTAGTTCCACGCTGAGCTTGGGGATGGGAAGCAGGCGTTAGCAGTGTTTCTGTTTCCTTGGCTGAATTCTTGGCAAAGCTTTGATTTTGGAACAACGGGAAAACAAGGGCTGAGCTTTGCTGGCTCAGCCTGATTCCTTCCTGGCTTAACAAGATGCTTGAGGACTCACTCAGGTGTTCCAGCAGTTTTTTAGCTGCTGGGCGTTATCCCTGTTTTATGGTAATTTGCTGGACTTGTCCAGAAACCCACAGCTGAATTGTGTTTAACAAGTTATTGATTTAAGGAGTGTTTTGATCTTGGGTTGTGACTGGACAGGCTGATTGTTTCCAGTTGCTGGAGGAGTGCAGGAGCTGGGAGAGAGGAGGTTTTGGGTGTTTTGCAGGAACTTGTGGACATGAAGGGAGTGAGGGGCCGTGGGCTGTGCCCAGCATGGCAGAGGCTCCCGGGGGCTGGAATTCCCAGAACTGCTCCCTGTGCCTGGGTGTTTTGGGAAGCTGACACGCCTGGCTTTGACCTCAGAAATGGCTTTGGGTTGGTGGACAAACGCTGAGAGCTCTGCTTCCCTCAGAGCTGTTTGATCCCTTGCCTGCCTTCCCCTTGCCACAGCCTGGCTCATCCCGGAGCGGGCAGATGGCTGCAGGAGCTGCCTCGGGGTTTTTTGGGAAGGCACAACCCTTGGGTGAGGGCCGAGGCAGAGCAGCAGTGAGTGAGGAAAGAGGAGTTCTGGAGCTGTGGGACTGGCTGAGCCTCGGCACTTCCCCAGGAGCAGCGTCTCAGCTGCGACGCTTTTAACTCTTGAATTTGGAACAGACTTAGCAGCTCACCTTTGGGGGTGGGAGCTTGGGAGGTTGTCAATACTACTGCCTTGGAACCATCTGTTCCTACCACTAAGTAGCTGCAAAAATCAGTAATTCATTCCCTTTTTTTTTTTTTTTTTTTTTTGAGCTTGGGTGTAAATCTCCTCCCTTGTTATTTTTATGGGATCCTTCATTATGGAAGACAAGCATCTCCACAGTGCTGGAACTGACGTTCTCGCTTTAATCTTTCCATCTGAATTTATTTGAAATTTAAATCCCTATCGTTATCGATATTAGAGGTTACTTTGGAGCACAACAGCTATTTCTGGGGAACTGGGTGCGTGGGGCTCCCTTATCAGCCAGGAATGTGCTTGTGTAACATCACCTTTCTGGATGAACCTCAGCCATGTGTACGAGTTATTTTGGGAAATCGCCACTGTAAATGGATGCTGTGTTTGCTTTTGCAAGTAAAATTGGTCGTGGATTCCTATTTTTCATTTCTTTTTGCCCCAGTGAATTAACAGTCCAAGTGGGCCTGATGTGGAGCTGCTGGTGGTTGTGGTGAGGGTTTGCTGGTGGAGGAGTCACGGAAATACCAAAACCAGCATTGATTGTAGGACAGGCACAGACCACTGCAGATATCCTGAGTTATCCCAGGCTGGGATTTCACTCCTGGGCTCAAACTGCAGAATCAAGATGAATTGATATCATGTAACCGTGTCAGTGTTTGGGACAGGAGGTCCCAGGGGCTGGTGTTGTCTTTGGTGCAGGTGGTGACAACAGAGAATCCTGGTTTTGGTGTCCCCGCCCATGGCAGGGGTGTGGAAATGAGCTTTAAGGTCCCTCCCAACCCAAAACACTCCATAATTCTATGGCTTTCCTGCCTGAGGCCTGGTGTTGGAGATTTTACAATCTCCACAGCTCCTTACTGTGTCACCAGAGTTGAGTTTTGCAGGTGTTTGTTTTGGTGGTTATCTCAGCTACAGAGCCAATGCCTGAGGGTTCTGTCGAGCTGATGTCCAGTTCTCCCAGCGTGACACCAATGGCAGAAATTGGGTTTTCTCTGATCTGAAAGAACAGTGCTTGCATTTTGATGGAGTTTGTGTGTCTGGACTCATCCTAGTGTACAGTAATGTGAAAATACAGCCATCAGTTCCTTGTGTACCCTTAGAAAATGTTAATGCTTTCAGGCTTTACAGGATTTTAGGAAAAACTGTAGTTCAAAAGTTGTCATGTGCCTTGCAGGGAGGCCTGCACTCCACGGGGCACAGCCAGATGGTTTTCAGAGCACACTCCCTGTGAGTTTCCTTGGTTTCCTTGCCTAACATTTAACCTTCATTCTGAATTTGCTGGAAGTCTTGACACCCGGTTGGTTTCCCAGTTTGGTGAAGGTGGGATGGCAGCTGGAGAGCTGGATGTGTTCACGTGCATGTGGCACACCCATCTTGGAGGTGACAAATACTTGGAGGAACTGCAAAAATAAGAGGAGCTGACTTGATCATTTTTATCCTTTTATATAATTTTTCAGCTGTTGAACAGTACAAGGATTCAAAGGTCAGTGTTGAATAGCTCTGGTTATTCTCTGCTGGTCCTAAACCTATTGCTAGTGTCATATGAGAAATATACTTTCTTTTTATGCTGCACAGTCAGAAGAAAATTATTTTGTTGTCTTCAGTAGTTTTTACCTCATTCTTGTAGTCTTGCCAATATCCTGTAGTTGTTTTTTGCAGGAAGCCTTTCAGCGTTCTCTTAATTGGAATTAACTTTTGTAAGAGTAATGTACGGTTGGGTTGAAGATAATGTAGGAAATAAATACTCATGGAAATTTATTTTAAGTTAGTGGAAAGATGCTCGTTGGAGAGCTTTGCCTTGGAACTGTAACCTTGAAGAGGTTTAAGGGGAGGTTTAGGGTAATAATAGAGGAATAAACCAACTCTGCTCCTGAGTCTGTGAATTCCTGTGGAAGGGGCAGCTCTGGTCTCTGCTCTGGTGTCCAGGGGTGTCCTGGGCAGGGCCAGGAGCTGGACTGGATGATCCTTGTGGGTCCCCTCCCACTCAGAATATTCCATGATTCTCTGATTATTTTGAGTAACCTTAGAGACTGGTAGTAAATCTGCTTGTTACTGTCTGGTAAATTATGCTCATTAACATAATTACACAGTTTTAATGCTGCATGGAAGTTATATGGAGTCAAAGTCAAATAGCAACAGGTAGTAAATAATTGGACAAAATAAAAACATGAAAACAAATAATGAAGAAAAATAATCATGTATTCTTTTCCTGTCACCAGTTGGGGCTGCAGCTGGATGTAGCAGCTGCCCAGTCCTGAATCCTTTCTTCCTCTCGTTTTTAATGCTGCTTTTACAACAGTCTGAAGGAAATCTCTGTCTAAACCAACTGGTAGCAGCTCCTCTGGGCTTTGCCTTTGGCAAGGTGTCACACAGCTGAATTCTCCTTCCTTTGCTAAATTCTCCTCCCTTTCTCCTTGCAGTGTTTGGTTATTTAGTGCTATAAGGGGAACCTGAATATATGAATTTAGCCAAACCCTCGAGTATATAAAGCAGAGAAACTTCCCTCATTCCCTTGACCTCAAGCTTGCTGAGGTAGGAAAGCATTTAAAACACCCACAGCTCTATGTGCACATGCAGATGTATTTTTAAATGTCCCCTACTTGAAGGTCATCCACAATTCCAATTGAAGTGCAGTTTGGATTTCCTGTAGCTGGAGTCCTTGGGGCACGGAGTGTGGGATGGGGACCCCAGGAGAGGTTTTCATCCCAGTGGTGCTTTGGATCTGCCTGAGGGGAGCCAATCCAGAGAGGGCCATGGAGCTGCTCCAGGAGCCAGGCTGGGGAGAGCTGGGGGTGCTCACCTGGAGAAGGATCCAGGGAGAGCTCAGAGCCCCTTCCAGGGTCTGAAGGGGCTCCAGGAGAGCTGGAGAGGGACTGGGGACAAGGGATGGAGGAACAGGACACAGGGAATGGCTCCCCACTGCCAGAGGGCAGGGCTGGATGGGATTTTGGGAAGGAATTGTTCCCTGTGAAGGTGGGGAGGCCCTGGCACAGGGTGCCCAGAGAAGCTGTGGCTGCCCCTGGATCCCTGGCAGTGCCCAAGGCAGGGCTGGGACAGGGCTTGGAGCACCTGAGATAGTGGAAGGTGTCTCTGCCCATGGCAGGGGTGGCACTGGATGGGCTTTAAGGCCCCTTCCCACCCAAACTATTCCACGATTCCATGAGGGGAATGTGGGTGAACATCTCTCTGCCCACAGGGGCCTTCAGAGCTGCTTCATCTCTTTTTCCATCCCTGTGAAATGGCACCAGGCTGGGAGCTGCTCCTGTGTGAGCCCAGGCTGTGATGAGCCAGGGGTTTAATTAGATTTTCAGAATGGATAACTGCAGCTGTGAGCTGGGCATAACAACAGTATGGAATTCCAGGGATGTGTTCTTGGCCCAACCAGAGTTATTCCTCAGTGTCTCATTCCCAAGTGCCCCTGGGCTCTGGAGCAAAAGGATGTGAACAAAAGAGTTCAACTTTGATGGTTTACACACGAAAAGCTGCCAGTGATGAATTGTGGGTTTGATCACGTATTGGTGGTGTCTTCTGGTGCTTCTGTCTTGTAATTTGGATACCTCCAGGACACTGCCCTAAGCTGAGACCGACCCCTTTGTAATGCTGAGTTAAATAATGATAATAAAGTATTAAAATTACCCTCTAATATGGTGATTTTCTGTGCTGTCACCATACAAATTGTATGGTTTTGAGCTGGGACACAGCTTATTTAGGAATCCTGTGCTGCCACTGATGCCTCTGCTCTGGAGGATGTGGTGGCTTTAAGGTCAGGTGTCAATTTAAAGTGAATATTTTTGTGAGTGAAACATCAAGTTAAAAAAAAAAATCCCTGTACTGAGCTTCTTTTGCTCACAGAAATAGTTTCTGTATTAATATTTAATTTACAGTAGCTCCAAGGAATGAAGAAAGTCCTGGACTCTATTTTTTTTTTCTAGTCCTTAATACATTTCTTTGGAACAACTCTCGGATATAAACAAGGAGGACAGAGTGTCCTGGGCAGAGGAGTGAGACAGTTTGTTAAAACCATAAGTGTTCATGGCTTTAACATCGGAATGTTCAGCATTAGGGATCCATCAGGTACCTTGAAGTAGCCCTGGCTCCCAATTGCTCTTTTTCAGTCTTTTTTCTCCTGGGATTCTTCATGGCTTTAGCCCTTGATGCAGATTTAGATGTTTTTGTTCCTGAAAACCTCCTGTTCCTGATGCTGCCAGCGCAGAGCTGTGCTCCAGCTCAGGAGAAGGTGGGTTCAGAATTCCAGACACGCTCCTGGCACGGCTTCAATTAAAAGGTGTTGAAAGAGGCTGGATTTTGCAATTTTGCAAAGTTGGAATTTTTGTCCCTGTTAAAACCTTGGGGATCCCTGGGAAAGGAGCTTGATCCTGGCTTTTTCTGCTGGGTGAGGAAGAATTTATACCGTCATCCCCCTGCTTTGACCCAGTTTTGAAACCCTTGCCTGTAAAATTATTAATTTGGGGACTCTCAGCCATTCCAGTGTGAGAATTCAAGCAGTGGGAGTTTTCCTGGAGAGCCACCTCCAGTTTAGCCATTAAAAGCTGGTGATAAATCCGATGAACTTAGTAAAATACATATTGCAGTGTGCCATGAACCTTCTTCATTACTCTGGAATTAATCAATGACTTGGACTACTTTTTCCCCCTGCTCAGCCATACTTCCACAAGGTATAATTAAAATAAAAAAAGCTCCAGTTTTCCTTTTTGTTCAACTCTGCTGTTGTTGAACTATGTGTGGTTTGGACTTCAGCCCTCCAGAATGTTGGCAGAAGTTCTTGTCTGGAAAGAAATGGTAATCCTTTTGGGGCTGAAAAATGGAGAAGGAAAGATCACTGTAGCAGGGATGATTTCAGGCAAAATAAGTAGTTTTGCACATATATATATAACATACACTAATATTTGTGTGATTTTATACAGATATTTGTAACTTCGGTAGTTTTGTGTCAGGTATGCTGATTTTTAGTTTATTGTAGCCATTCCTGTTTTTAAACTTTTTATATGAAGCTTAATGGAGTAGCTAAAGTTGCACATGGAAATTACTGCAGTTTCAAGATGGCATTTTAATTCAGCTGAGGTGATAAAAAAGTGACCTAAACCTATCTTTTTTTAATTTGAATTGCTTCTGCTTTACCTTTTAAGCAGCCAGCAGAAGGCTGTACCTATCCCTGTGATGCTGCCTGCATCCTATGGAATTATCTGTGCAGACTGGAAGGGGGAATGCCCACTTCTTCCAGCTGCGGAGTGATGACCTTTTTCCTGGATGTGTTAGGAATACTTTGAGAGCAGTGCTCACGGTTTTGTACCTGCAAAGGGGTGGTTCTGGAGGTCAGGATAACCTCATAAACCCCCTAGGATGGGCTTCCCCTCATTCCCCAGCAGAAAGCCTGGCAGCAGCTCTCCCAGCTCCTCCTCTCAGAAGAATCCAGTTCTTGTGGAAAGCTCTGTTCAAAGGCAGGCTCGAGCCTGGAGTTCTCTCAGTCTGGCAACGTTAATAATTTGTGTTTGTGCCGTTGTTCAGCTCTGTTTGATGTCACTGCCCTGGCTGGAGGGATGCCTGTGTCACTGTGTCCGTGTGGTGCTGGTGGCCAAGGCAGAGATTCCAGCTGGAGCTCGGCCCCTCCAGGGGATGCAGCACCTGGGGGGCTTCCCCAGGGCTGTGGGTGAAATTTGGGTTTGCAGGAGAGGAGGGGTCGTAGCTGGGATTGTTTGTCCTGGTGCAGGGTGAGGATTTGCAGCCTAGGAGGGAAGCAGATGTGGGAGTGATGGGGTTTGTGATGAGTGGCCACTGTGTCACTCTGGTGCTTCCCGAATGGGCAGGCTCCAGACCTGAGTCACTGTCATGCCCAGAACTGCAGTTTGCAGCTGTGTGAACAGTCTGTGTGAGGAGCAGGAGGTGCAGATGTCACCGAGGGGTTTGGGTTTAGCAGCCCCTTCGGAACCTTTGTGATTTTGGGTGCCAGTGAAGGAGGGAGTGTGGAAGCACTTGAACAAAGAATGTCTCTGGAAGTGGCCACTGGTCATTCTGGCACACACTCCCTCCAAAGCTGCTATTGTTTTTGTCTTAGTTAAACAACAGTCAAGCTCATGCTGGGGCTCTTTTCTTTTCCCTTGCAGTATAATGTTGGCTTTTATGTGTCCCCCGGGCCCACACCCGGCCGTGTGGTGGGCCAGCACACAGATGCATTGTTCAGGGTCCCACATTCCAGGGAGATCAAATGCTCCTGCACCACATCAGCTGCACATCTGCAACTGCTAAAACCTCAGCAGCCCTGCTGGATCCAGGTGCCATTCAATTACAGGTTAAAGGCATAGAGAGCTGCTGCTTCTCGGGCCTTGCTGTTGAATTCTGCCGGCTTTGATTCACTCTACAGCTGGTGAAACAGTCAGGCTTGGTTCAGGCATGTGTGGAAGAGAGCTCATTTCATGCTTGGAATTGTAATTATGTTCTTTTCTTTCAAGCTGCCAGCGGTAAAAGATGTCTTCCAGTGTGTATTATCTAAATAAGCTGTAGTGTTTAAATGTTTTCTTATTTCATTTTAAGAATGTGGCAAAATAAATTGTGCTTACTCTTCTAGTTTTCGTTCTGGAGCAATTAATTCCCCGTAGCTCTCCCGTGATCCACACTCCTGGGCTCTGGGAAGCTGCTGTGTTTCACTGCAGTTAAACAGCTCTGGGCAGCAGAGTTGTGTGTGTGGGCACTGTCCTGGCTTGCCCAGCTGGCACTGGTGTCACCTGCTGTGTCACCTCCTGTGTGCTCTGACTGCAGGTGGTGTTTGCTGTCAGCCATCCATTCCATCCCCGTCATCTCTTGCAGTGGTAGCCGCTGAGTTTTAGGGAATTTTAATCTGGGTACTGTATGTGAGCAGGGGACAGAGAGTGCAGAGACTGACAGGACAAGGGAGAATGGTTTTATGCTGAAGAAGGATTGATTTAGATGGGATATTGGGAAGAAATCCTTCCCTGTGAGGGTGGGGAGGCCCTGGCACAGGGTGCCCAGAGAAGCTGTGGCTGCCCCTGGATCCCTGGCAGTGCCCAAGGCCAGGCTGGACAGGGCTTGGAGCAACCTGGGACAGTAGAAGGTGTCCCTGCCCATGGCAGAGGGTGGGATGAGTTTTAAGGTCCCTTCTGACCCAAATCGTTCTGGGATTCTGTGATAAATTCTCTCTTTAAAATAGCCTTTTCTGCCTCTGAGTTTCCCACGATGAAGGAATGTGTTTCCTCGTGCCACTGCAGCAAAGCTTCAAGTTTCCTGCTGGAGGCTGCAGGTGTGAGATTTTGGGTATGTAGGTTTCTGTGTGGCACTCTGGGGACTCTTGGCTGGATTTGGGGAGGAACAAGTACCAAAAATGCAGTTGGTTTTTGCCTATGATCGTGGTGTACCTGCAGCTGGGATCTGAGCACCCTCCTAGGTAGCACCTGTTCCCTCTTTTCTCAAGAGAAAAGTATGGTGGAGTCCCCATCCCTGGAGATGTCCAAGGAGTGACTGGACGTGGCATTCTGTGCTCTGGGCTGGTTCAAGGTGGGGATTGGGCACAGGGTGGGCTTGATGGGCTTGGAGCTTTTTTCCAGGCTCAGTGGTTCTGTGAATTCTGTGTCATCCCAGGAAACAGCTCTTGCCTGAGTGCACTGAGAGGGCTCCCTGCACATGCTGTGACCCAGGACCTTTCTGGGCCGGGACTTTTGCCTTCCTCACAGAGATGTTTTTCATGTGCAGCTGTTGGAGCTTCTCTGTGAATTTTGGGTGTCTGGAGTCAGCACTTTGATCTGCCTTCCCTCCTCTCTGGAGTCTGTCTGCTTGGCTGTGGTCTCGAGGAGAGAGCCTGATATCCATTTTGGTGTCTCTGTGATTGACTGGAAGTCACACTGGATAAATCTTTCATGATTGGAAACCACTTAAGCCACGAGGTGGCTGGTGATCACTGGGTATTAGCTGGAGAGGTTCTACCAAACAATCAGGGAAAATTGAGTGGCAGAACATATAATTTATGACTTCATCCCAGCTCTGTGGGGGCAAGTCAGTGAGAATCGAAACACTGAAAGAATTATATTTGACAGATATTTTAAAGAATGACTCCAGTTAGTGTCATTTATTGCTGGAATGTGTGGACAGATCCGCAGTCAAAGCCCTTGTAGGGGCAGTGCCAAAACCAGATATGAAAGAGTGTGCAAGAAAATGAGAACAGGGGATGTGGCCGAGGGCTCGAATTTTCTGACAATGGGCAGACAGAATGTTCTGAGGGCTTTTTTTCAGACATTTTCCTTTGATAATAAAGTTTACAGATCCTACTTGGTGTTTGCTGAAACTCCTGCCTGAAGGGGATTTGTTGGAGTTTGGAAGTTGAGCAATGAAGGTGTCATCAGCGTGCAGAGACCAGTTCGAGAAACTTCTGGAACATTCTGGACTTTAGGATATCTTAATTTTTGCACTAGGCAGTGATATATGGCATAGGAGAAATGCATTGCCCTGTGCTGGAATGTGCATTAAAAATAACCTGGGCAGGAGTATTTCCAGGCAGTGGCAGGTAACGACCCTCGCTCTGAAGGAGGAAACATTCTAGAAAAACATTCTTCCCTCAGATGTTTTGTAGTGGTAATGCCTCTGGAAGTATTAATCTTTCCTGTCACAATTTGGCACTCACTCCAGTTCCCAGCAGGGGTTTCTCAGCTAATCCCTGTCTGGAAGATTTTCCCTTACCTTACATTAATTTCTGATCCCGGCGTCGTTGGAGGGTTTGTGCTCAGCTTAAATAAATACACCCCAGGCTGTCCTGTCGACTCAGGGTTGAACATGGGGGCAGTGGAAGTACCTGTGTTCCTGGAGCCCTCAGGGGTGCCATTCACCTCTCCAGCCATCCCCAAAACCTCCACACCCTGGACTGTGTCAGTGTTATACCCCCGTGGCCCTGGGGAGATTATTTGAGAGTTTTGGTTTCTGTGCAGAATTTTCTTGCCGTGAGCAGCTCGCTTGGAGAGGAGGGTGGCAGATGTTCTCACTTCAGCCCATGAGTGACAGCTCCTGAGTCAACATCTGCCTTGCTGCTGGAATTGTCCCCGAACGTGCCATGCGTGAGAGGCCACCTAAAACTCACTGGAGCCAGCCGTGCCCCTGTTCCCTGTGGTGTTCTGCTCTCAGAACCAGAGGCAGCTGCCCTTGGCATCGCTGCTGGGCAGGGCCAGCTGTGCCTCCTGAGGCACCCTCGAGCACAGGAGGGGCATTGGGAAGGGACATCCCTGCTCCCTGTGCAGACAGGCTCGTCCTCAATGCCACAGCTGACCCTTGTGGCCAGCTCGGTGTCAGACCTGACCCATTGGTGCCAGGACTGCCTGTCCTGGAATGTTTGGGTTTGGTAAATTTGTCCCTGTGGCACAAAGAATTGCTCTTGGTGAGTGCTGGAGAGGATTGTCCAAAGCAGTGTCCCAGTCCTTGAAAATATTGGGGTTTTCCCTTTATCCTCAGACTTCATCCTTTTAAATGGTTGTGTTTCTCCTGTTACTTTCCTTTTTCACCAGCATCCCAGTCTGTTCTGTGACTATGTGGGTGTGAAGCTGCAGGCCTGGATTGGGGCTCTGTCCCACAAACATCCCAATGGACTCAGTCATTCCAGGGGAATGGATCTGCTGGTTTTCTTCCCATGTTTTGTATCTAAAATTCTTGGGAGCTGAAGCTTCCTTCAAGTCCCTGCAATAGACTTGAGGAGAGGGAAGAAACTCCATAGCTAATAAAATACTTTTGATTACCTTTTTTGGCTTTAGGTTGATTCAAAATGAAATTTTTCAAATAAGTCAGCTTAGTTTTAAACTTTAAAGGCTTAGCCCACAAATAGCCACCTTTGCTTGATTTGTGCTTGTTTTTTCCACATCCCAAAGGAAGTGAATCTCCTGATGATGCAACTCAAGGTGTTTGTGCTCCCCTCCACGTTTCATAGCTTTGGCCCTGCCTGGGGTTGATTATGCTAAAGCTTAGTCTTGAATTCAGTCCTAGTCTGGTGCTTGTCTTAGCAAGGGTGATTTTGGAATTATCTTTTAGTCCTGCTGTGCCTGGGTGAAGGTTATGCTGGTCTTTGGAGAGTTTTTGTGGTGTCTGAAGAGGAGCCTTTAGAACGGGAGCTGGCAGTCACACTGAGGGGGGAGTGTGTAAACTTAGTCTAAAGATAATTCATGGTTTCTAAAGCTGCTGCTGAGTAAAACTTTCCAAGGCTGGCTCTGACCTAGCTCTCATCAGTGTAAAACCGAGAACAGTCATCTCAAAGTAGCATTTTGAGTTGTGTGGAGGGGAAAGAGGAAAACTTTGCTTTCTCAAAGGCTTCATTGGCTGTGGCCCTGCAGCACACGAGCAGCTCTGTTCTTCTGAGCATGAGCCATGGGCTCACCGTTCTGTTACCTGAGCCCTGACTGGTTTAAACTTGGCTCGGAGCGTGGTGGTGTTTTTTTTTTTTTTTTTTACTGGGCTGGTTTTGCAGCAGCTGTGATGTTGGGGTTCTGATAACCCCCCTGGGCTGGCTCTGCAGCAGCACGGCCCTGCCGGGAGAACTTTGGGTCACGCCGGGTTGAGCTGTTGGCAGCGACGCTCGCCTGTTGGCAGGAGCTTCCCCAACAAGATGCTGGAGAGCAGGCGAAGATTTCTCCTTGTTTTTGCAAATTAGCAAATGAAACCCTAAATAAGTTGCTAAACTCAGTTTCCTTCTGTTGGGTTAAGAGGAGGGGAGTGCTTGGAAAACCTTCGAGATCTTAATTGGCCCGAGCGTGCTAAAAACACCTTCTTTCCACCCCAGGCGCTGCTTCTATCTTTCCAATACATTTGGCTCGTTCAGTGGCAAATCATTTTTATAACACTTGAGAAACTGTATAGCTGCAGAAAAACAGGATGTGTGCCCTGCCTTACATTTTGGATTCGCTTCCCAAGTATTTTTGGGGGTTGCTGAGAGCCCAGCCCTGTTTCAGGGCGTTGGGGCTCTGCCCGTCGGTTTGGTGCTGGTGGGGTGATAGTGACAGTGGTGTCCCTTCATTGAGGGATTTTATGTTGGGCTAACAACTGGTTTTATTGGAGCACAGATACCCAGCCGGGCTCCCCAGCCTTTCCCTTGTGCTGGGTAACGGAATTTCCCTTTGCCAGGGCCAGTTCTCTATCAGCTCCCGAGCAGGAGCACGCTGAGGTCACCTCCAGATACTGTCCCCCTTCCCCTCCCAAGCTGGGGACAACGAGTTTCTCCTTTCTTCCTTGGGCTGATAACGGCGATTCCTCCTTACCACAGAAAGCTCTGGAAATTTTTTTCAGTAGTACAGCGTTGTTCCTAACTGTTTTCCAGGGTTTTCTATGCTAGATGGTTGGTTTGTTCTTCATGGCTTTGGCATGAAGAATTAATTTTGCATCTGTTTTGGCATTTAAAAACTTACTATTTTAATTGAGGTTCCCTTTGAGCTGCAGAACTGCAGGGTGTGGTGGAAGTCCCATTTGTATCTCAATTTGGGCAAGAAGCTAGGATTATAAACAAGCTGTGGTAGGGCTTGAAAACCTGGGAAAGGGTTGGTTGGGTGTTCAGGGGGATGGTGGGAGAGGAAGGCCAAGGGGGAAGACAGAAAATGTCACTTACAGTCAGTTTGAGATGGAGTTTATCTGGCAGGACCAACCAGCCAGCACTGGGAGTGTGAGACCATTTCTCTAATAATTAAAATACCTGTTTGTAGCTAGTTTTCAGGGTGAAGAGCCAAAGTTTGGGCATTTTCTAAGACTGTGAAGGTTTTCCTCTGAGCCAGTAGATGAGGTTACCCCAAAAGGGGCTGAGATACACCTGAAGTGTCCCACTTCCTTCCTGGCAGGAGCTGAATACACATCTGTATATTTAATTCATGCAGATATCACAGGGTGGATCTAGGGGGTAGGAAAACCTTTTCAGAAGGTCTTCTATTTTCAGGGATGGCAGGAGAATTTTTGCTGCTGTTCTCTGCTGCTGATTGTAGCTGAGCAGTGGTTGGAGAGGAGCTGGCTGGGCTGTGGCTGGTGAGTGCTCCTGTCCCTGCCTCCCTGCTCACCTGCCAGGGACTGCAGAGAATGCTCTGCATTTCCAAAACCTTCAGTCTCACCTTACATTTTCTTCCTAGTCAGTGTTTTATTGTTTTTAAATAGCATTTCACTGCTTCAGAGTGTAACCACATTACAAAATGTTTTTTGTCTCAAATACCACATCTGAGCTCTGGCAAAGGTGACCCTTTGGGTCTCTGGCTCCTGATTCATTTCTTTGTCTGTTTCTTTCCTTGAATTTTTCTGACTTTCTCCCGTTTGCTCTTCCATAGTGATGAGTTATCCAAGATCTTGCTGTGTGTGGTGATTTCTTGTTTTTAGGGTTCCGTGTAGAGAGCGAGTCAGTTTTTACAGTTCCCCAAGGAAGTGATGTGCTGTTATTCTACAGAAACCACCGACATAGCACATTTTAGGCCTGGCCTGCTGACTTGGGATTGCAGTGAGCTTTAAAGTGACAGTAAGTCACTTGTGACCATCTGCAGCTGCGATGGCCCCGGCGATGGTGGTGGTGGGGCAGAAGAGGCCACAGCCACCCACTGCTGCAGGTCTGGTGACACCACACCTGAGCAAACGTGGCCTCAGGGCGAGTGTCTTGTCACCCAGAGCCTGTATTGGTGTCCCCAAGGGTGTGGGGACACGGAGACTTCTGAATGGGGGAGAGTGAGAAGCTGGAGAAATGGTCTCAGCATAGGGAATGTGTCTCTGGTTGAGCCCTTTGTAGAATGGAATGGTTTTGGTGGGAAGAGACTTTAAAGGTACTCCAGTCCCACCCCCTGCTGCGGGCAGGGTCACCTTCCTCTAGACCAGGTTGCTCCAAGCCCTGTCCAGCCTTCTGTCACTTAGTTTGGGTACCTTGGTTCCGGCACAAGCACAAAGCTTGCTGTGTAAAATGGAGTCCCCCTTGCAGTGCTTCTCCTTCCCTGCTCCCAATCCCCTCCTGGCCTTGTTCAGAGCAGGCAACAAGGCTGGTGAGGGAGCACAGGCCCTATGAGGAACGACTGAGGGAGCTGGGGGTGTTTAGTCTGGAGAAAAGGAGACTCAGAGGTGACCTTGTCACTGTCTACAACTCCCTGAAAGGTGGCTGCAGGCAGCTGGTGGTGGTCGCTTTCTCCAGGCAGCAGCTGACAGAACCAGAGGACACAGCCTTGAGCTGTGCCAAGGGAAGTACAGGTTGGATATTAGGAAAAAGTTTTTTTTCTAGAAAGAGTGATAAAGTAGTGGAACGATCTGCCTGGGCAGGTGGTGGAGTCACCATCCCTGGATGTGTTTAAAAAAAAGACTGGATGTGGCACTTGGTGCCATGGTTTAGTGAAGTGTTAGGGCATGGGTTGCACTCGATGATTGTAAAGATCTCTTCCAACCCAGTGATTCTGTGGTTCTGTGGACACACTGAGCCCTGGGCTGGGGAGGCTGGGCAGTGACCAGGCACTCACCTTCCTGCAGGACCAGTGTGTCCCCTTGGCTGCTGAGCCCCTCTGTCCCTCAGGCTGTGCTGGGAGCGGGGGGCTCGCTGCAGCCCAGGGCCTCATTTCCTCAGGAAACCAGGCTAAAAATACCAGAGCAGTGCTCAGGGCAGTGCTGCACATCGTGGGTCCTGAGCAGCCTCTGCTCAGCTTCTCCTCCAGCTCCACACATCTGCAAATCTTGTGTTAAATGTGGCCCTTTCCCATTCCTGACATCCCTCCTGCTGTCCGTGTAGCCTTCCCAACCCCGTCCCTTGAAAAACCAGCCCTTTCCGAATTCTTACTCCAAATACCAGTGTCCTGCTTGGTGGTGGGAGAGCATCCAGCTCCTCGGGAACTCTCTGGAGAGCAGAAAGCTGCAGTTGGAGTCAGGAAGGTGGGCACCCAGGCCAGTAAGAGCTGTTGTTTTAATGGAAATGATGCACTTTTCCCCATGGATGGTGCTGGGGTCTGCTTGGAGTTTGATGTGGCTGCAGGTGGGGTGCGTTAAAAAAACAACAGGAGTGGTTTAGGCAGGCAAGAAATCAGGGTCTAAAACTGGGGCACAGCCTTGGGTGCCACTGTCTGCTGGTCCCTGTCCCTCCTCCCTTTGGGAAGTTCCTGCTGGGGAAAAAGAGGTTTTCCTGTGCTGTGGATCTGCAGTTCCATCCCTGAGCCTCCCAGCTGGGGTCAGGGAGAGGTGCAGAAGGAAACCTTGCCAGTGGGAAGTGATCTCAGGCAGGAGATGTGCATGAGGGAAGTTGGGTTCCGTGGCTGTTAAAGAAGTGATTTTTTTATTTTTTTTTCCAAATATTAATTGAAAAACTGGCTGAAACTCTGGCTGTGTTCTCTCCTAAAGTGTCTTGCAACATCCCACTGAAATTACAGACAAACTGAAGCCGAAACATTGCATTTTTCCACAAATGTGGCCAGGTTCCAAGAGCATAAAAAGAGTTTGGAAAGGCTGTAAAACACATGTTAAAGAATTTTTTACTTGAGGCACCTCTAGAAACATTTATTTTCAAATAAATAATTTAATTTAAAAAATAATCTTTTTCTTTTTAGAAAAATATATTGGTAATTAGAAGCATTAGAAGCAGAATGTTTCTTCCTTAGCAGATGCATATTAAGAAAGTGATACAGCAACAAATAATAAATGAAATATAGTAGAATTTGGACTGTATAAACCAGTGATTGTAATTAGGGATGTTCCTTTCAAGGGCAAATGTTTTGATTTCGCCCCCCCCCCCGGCGGGATACTTAAAAAAATAAAATATAAAAAACATAAAAAAACAAAAACATTANCCTTTCAAGGGCAAATGTTTTGATTTCGCCCCCCCCCCGGTAGTTACTATGCAATATATATACTAAATCAGAATTAAAAAATGAATGATTGTGAGATTTAAAATCTGTGAATAACTGGACAGCACAGAGGCCATGTTGCTTTAGGGTCTTCAACTCCTAATCTGATTAGAGAACCTCAATATTTCATCCTGAGATTAGTTTATTAATTGAACACCGTTGTATTTTTGTACAGGCAGAAAAAGTACCACTGGTGATGTGTACAAATGATGTATTGAATATATTTTAATTGATGTAAAATGATTTTAAAAGCGTATTTAAGCTCAGCATTATTTGCCAAGGAGGACAGACTTTAGATCTCGGCACAGAAGGTATTAATACAACTCCAGTGTGGAAGCAATGGGCACTTCCCATATTTTTTGAGTCTAGATGCATCTTTTTAAATTAGAGAGGGTTTGAAGAGTGTGCCTGCAAACTGGAGATTGAGTCAAGCTGTGAAATGCCAGCGATATGTCATGTGTTCTGTATGTATTATTTTCAGTTTTTACAGAGGAGGAAATTTTGATATTTAAACTTTTCCAAATGTCAGCTGGTTCTGCACAAAATAATCTTCAGTCTCAGTCTCACCAGGAGCTGCGTGTCACCGGGAAACCTCCTGGGAGCTGAAAAACAGGGAAGTTGTTGTATCTCAGAGCAGAGTCCTGTAGGAGAGGATGTAGTTGAGGGGTGGAAAGGAGCTCTGGAAGGTGGATGTTGGGAGTTGTCCCCTCTGTAGAGAGGCTGGAATGCCTTGAGCTGAGCTCCAAACCCCAGAACTCGAAGACCACGTTGGTCAGGGCTTGGAGCAGCCTGATCTGGTGGAAGGTGTCTGTCCCAGATGGGACTGGATGAGATTTAACATCCCTTGCCCATGAGCTCCATCTTCTCCCTGCTCCTTCCAAACCTGGCATTTATTGATGCTTGATCCAAGACTTTGGATAACTCCCCAGGCTGACCCTGCATCCACCCTCCTGGTCGAATTCTCCAGAAATTGCAGGCAGGATGGGGAGCTGCCTTTGGAAGTGTCTGTGGCACTTTGCAAAGCTCCCGCTCTCAGGAGCAACTTTGGGAAAGCAACTGGACTTGTGTTCCCTGTGCAAAATGCTGCAGTTATTGTGTCCCATGGGGCCTGTCAGACTGGCCATTTCTATGTCCATTAGTCCTGTGCTAGGAAAAAATACTCAGTTCCTACTGACAGCCTGAGGAATCATTAGCACTGGTGACTTCCAGTATTTTTCCTAAGCCTCGGCAGAACCTGACTTAATCTTTAATGAAAACCAGAACCCAGCGTGCTGGAGGCTTTATATAGCAACCAGCCCGACCAGTTCCGGTGTCCCACCTCCCTGGGAGGGAGTGCTAAGGAGCTGGTTGGTCTGGATGCTTCTAAGGATGGTATTTAAGGTGTAAATGTGGTTAAATTTTACACATGAAAGCAATGTTTTAGCCCAAAGATACTCTGCACACGCCCTGCGCAGCAGAGCTCACAACCCACAGTTTCTTTGAGAAGAAGAGTGAATTCTGCTGATGGCTCTTCCTGACCTGTCTGGTCTTTGGGAGTAACACCAGGAAAAAGCTGCTGCATGTTTTCTTATGGATGGGGAGTGTTATGTGCTTGTGGTTTAATAGCACGTGCTTTCATTCTGAGAGGCGGCTTCTGTGTCTTACTGGGGGATGGTGAGGGACTCTAAAACCTAAAAACTAGGTGGTGGTTTCAGGTCTGGCCTTCATGAAACCCCCAGGCAGCTGTGGGGGGGTAAATTCCAGCTGCTGAGAGGAGGGATGGGGAAAATTTGTGAAAATGAGCTTCGACTTCTATTTAAGACGTGCTCTGTTTCCTCACCTTGTTGTGGTGCATCCTCCAGCCCTGAGTGTGGGTCACTCGTCACAGCAGCTCAGCTTGGTGGGCATCATCTTTGCTTAGTAATGGGGTCTAACTTAGGAGCTGAATGTTGGGAAGGAATTCCTGGCTGTGAGGGTGGGGAGGCCCTGGCACAGGGTGCCCAGAGAAGCTGTGGCTGCCCCTGAATCTCTGGAAGTGTCCATGGCCAGGTTGGGACAGGGCTTGAAACCACCTGGGATAGTGGAAGCTATCTCTGACTGAATGGCCTTTAAGGTGCCTTCTGACCCAAACTATTCCAGGATTCTTTTAAAGAAACTTCCCCAAACCACTTGGTTCCTCAGACTGTGAGTTCTGGGAGAGACAAGGAATCAACAACTCCAAAGGAAACAACATGTAAAGACAACTTTCTGTGGAGTTATCTGTAAACGACAGATCATTATAGCTGTGAAAATCGTGTAGAAATCCAAACTGGTCACCAGACGTTGCAGAGGTGTCATCATAAAACTGCTCAGGGAGTACAAATATGGATTTTAGAAAAGCTGCTTGGGGAATATCATCCTGTGTTGTGGAACAGTTCCTTGGGGAGTGTAGTGGGGCAACTGTAGCTTCGGGGAGCTGAGGCACAGTGGGACAGGTGTGTCTGACCTGGTGGGATCCTTCGTACGGCATCGTGTGGATGGGATTTGGATCAAGTCCTCAGTTCCAGGTGGTCTCTGAAGCATCTCTCTCCCACCTGAACCCTCCAGGTACAAGGTGTGGTCACTGAATCCCAGGCTGGAGGCTGCTCTCCGGGAAGTGCTGGTGAGGAGGCGGCTGCCAGAGCTCTCCTGGCTGGAAGGAAGGCTCTGTCCCGGCAGGCTCCCCTGAGGAGGAGCTGGAAGAGGCTCCAGGAAAGGCACATGAGTGGGGCTGGCTGCCAGCTCAGCACGGTGCCGGAGCACGTCGGCTGCACCAGCACGGCACGAACTGCTCCCAGTCCCAGGGTCCTGCCAGGGGCTCTTCCTCATGAGGCTGTGATGCTGTTCCACTCCACAGGTTTGGGGCACCTTGTCTGGGAGAGACAGGGAGGAGCATTCCCTGCAGGGAGGTAACACTGGAAGCCCAGCAGGAGTGACCCAGACACACGTGGGGTGAGGTGGTCACAGCCTCCCTTCCTGCTCCCTCCAGGAAACCAGACCAGAGGAATTTTTCACATCTGGCAGTAGTGATGCATTTTTAAATTATTTTTTGTCAAGGCACAGCAGCTTCACAGTGATTTGAATGTCGGTTGTACCCACCGGAGCGCTGCGTGCGGTGCCGAGGGCTGACTAAAGCCTGGGTGGATCTCAGTCCTTCCCAGTCCTTCCCAGTCAGGGGGATCTCCCTCCTCCTGGCAGCATGGCCAGAGCCTGGCGTGGCTCTGCTGCCTGAGTCAGTGCAGCTGCTCCTACAAGTTTGTGGTCCTGGGCAGCAGCAAGGCCGGGGGGGGTGGCTGCAGGGATCCAACAGCGGCGTTCCCATATGGCTTTCATGAAAAACACCTCATTGGAGTCTGGTTTTTGATCTCCTTCCTGCTTAAATGTTGAATACAGAAATATATTTATTGGGGTGGAGGGAATTAAGACCTTTTCTGCGTGTTGTAATTTCTGTTACTAGTCTTGGTTTTCTGTAAACCCATTAAAAATGATATTTTATGTCAGCTCCTTCTGCTGCAGTCCAGGCTTAAATGCTTCCCATCCGCCGTGCCGGCACAGCCGCTTGCAGGCCTGTCGGAACTGGATTAGAGACAGAAAAATTTCATTTTTATTTTTTAAAAAGACGAAATTTTCTTTTCTGGCTGTATTTGTTTCCAGCTGAATTAGTTCCCTGCTCTGATGTGCAAGTATGGCAGGTCGCTGAAGAGTGTGGAATTATTGAATGTGGTGGTGCTTTGGAGTGAAACCTTGGGTGTGATGACAACTTAAAAGTTGACTAAAAGTGGTCTTTAAAGGTGGTGCAGTTACTATATACCAGCTGTGGTTTTCAAGATCTTGGCTCTCTGTTTTCTGTTGTATGAACCGCTTGGTGCGTATTTAAAAATACAACTAAAAAACATTAAGATAATTGAATAAGTTGGTGGTGTGGTGCAGCAGAGCTCACCTGGCCCTCCTGGTTTTTGCTGTGTCTTGGTGGGGTCACTTGTCTGGAACTGGTTGGGAATAGTTCCTGTAGGGGCATGTCGTGGCAGCTACCTGGGCTTTGTCTTCTGTGCTTAAAAATCCCTTATGTAGGGAAAATGGATCAAATGGAGTTGGAGCTCCTGGACATGCCATGACAGGAATCACCAAATATTTAGAGTTGGAAGGGACCTCTGGAGATCATCCAGCCCAAGGCAGGGACACCTGGAGCAGGTGACCAGAGGAGCCTGTCCAGGTGGGTTTGGGATGTACCCAGAGAGAGAGACCCCACACCCTCCCTGGGCAGCTGTTCCAGGGCTCTGCCACCCTCCGTGGGAAGAAGCTCTTCCTCATATTGAGGTGGAACTTTCTGTGGTTTGGTTTATGGCCATTGCTCCTTGTCCCATCACTGGGCACCACCAGGAAGAGCCAATGTTGTGTTGTGAATATAACAGCAGTGCAAGGCTGCTCTACCTTTGGGATAAAGGGCTATTTCCCCCACCTTTCCTACAGATGCTTTCCATGCTTTATCCTGGTTGGGCAGTGAAGTTGCTTCTTTGAGATGAGCTCAGAGTTTGGAAGCTGTGCCTGTGTGTCCTTGTTCCTCAGCTGAGCCATGGTTGCAGCTCCATAAACCCAGCTTTGCTGGGAGAAGCGATCCGTCCTGGTGGAGCCAGAGCCCGTGCGTGTGGTGGGAGAACTGGGGAAGAGGGGCAGAGCTTGGAGCAGCTCCCACCGCCCCCAGCCCGCTCGCTTCCTCCCAGCCTATTGTTGGCATTCCGTGTGTGTTCTCCCTAGGAATTAACTTGTCCCCAAACCGCGGCGCCGCGTACGCACCGATTTTCCAAGCTTCCCTGCACCTGTCTGATGCGCTTTCCAGCCTCGGCGTCACAAAACTGTTTGTCATTCAGGGGGGACAATGTCCCCTTGTGTGCCGGGCTCCCGGAGGGAGGGGTTGGGCAGGGGCACGGCCCTGCTGGCGGATGGGCTTCCCATGTGAAATGAGACGGGAAGACAAATTGCTTCCAGAGCGGCGTTTCACACAGGCAGCAGCGCGATCCCGCTCCAGCAGCGGCAGCGCCCGCTTGTCACTCGCATTTCCCTTATCTGGGTTAAATATAAAAGGGGGCAAATGGGAGTGAAGAGAACACACGGGAAGAAAAGAGCTTTTTGAGGGCTCTGAAGGCTCTGTTGGTGAGCTGCCGCCCTGGGATTGGATGGCCTGGAGTTGATCCCATAGAGATGGTGCACCAAGATCCCTGGTGGAGCCGGGGAACTTCCTGGTCACTTTTGCGGGAATAACTTGGTTCTTTTTCCATGTTTCTTTTCTGGTGAAACTTTCTCTGTAGGGTTCTGCTCTTCTGCCTGGGGATATCACAAAACCTTGTGTGTGGCTGGTCTTCATATTGGTCTTTAGGCTTTACAGTAGGAGAATCCAGTGGTTTTTCCACATTGAGTATCTATATCTTGAAGACACAGCAGTATGACACTAATTTTTTTATTCTGATAAATAAATAGAATCACAGCCCCGAATTTTAAATGAATGTGCAATTAACGTCCAGGCTCATCTGAATTATCCATACCTTTGGAAAACACAAGGATTCTCATAAATTGCTTCCCAATAGTTGAGATTTAAGTAAAACTTAACACTTTTCATGATCTTGACATTTCTAGCTTGTCCCAGGTAAAGGCAGGAGCAGAGTTCAGTTGGCTGCTCCATTAGGAAAGAGGGGAGAAAGGAGCATTTCCATGCTCTCTGCTGGCCCTGGGAGTGAATCCTGGCCATGGGAGTGAATCCTATCGTGCTCAGCACCGTGTCACTTTAAGGGCTGCATTACAATATTTCATTAGTGGCAAGTGCAGCCTCAGCAGAGCAGCTGGCCACGTTCCCTGCTGGCAACCCCTGGAACATGGTGTGGGAGCCTCCTGCCAGGATGCTCCATTCCTGTCCTGCAAGGATGTAGGGAAGGAGTTTCTGCAGAGAATTTCCAGGTGGAATTGTTAGAGGCCAGGTTGGATGAGGCTTGGAGTACCTGGACTGGTGGAAGGTGTCCTTGCCTGTGGCAGGGGATGGAGGGTTGGAACTTTAAGGCCCCTTCCAACCCAAACCATTCCATGGTTCTGTAGTGAACCAACACTGTTGTCCTGCTCCATCCCACTGGTGGCTCTGGCCTTGGAAGCCCAGACCAGTGAGGGCTCAGGGAGTTACCAGACCATTATTTTTTGTTCTTTGTGTTTGCTCTCTTACCCTTAACACACTCTCACCCCTGGAAAAGTTCTGAAAACAGGAGTCTGTGTGGGTACACTGGGATATGGTTTAGTGGGATTTGGTCAAACGTTGGACTCGATGATCTTGGAGTTCTTGCAGTGGGAATGGTGTGGAGGAGGCTGTAAGGACCTCTCTGTTGTGTGTGGTTTCCTCAGTCCAAGCTAGAGGAAGGGAAGGAGGAAAGGGAAAAGCTTGTGTTGCTTCTCTCATTAAACTCTGTTTCCTGAGTCTGGGCGGTGGTGGATCCGTGGGGTGGCTGTGGGGCTGGGAGTTTCTCAGACAGGGAGATGCTCCAGGGAGAAGCCACGTGCTCTGTCAGCATGTGGGCGAGGGAAAACAGCTCCTGACCCGGCTGTTCTCCCGGACACGAGGATGTGCAGCACATCTCACACCCAGCTCTGGAGGGTGGTTTGCAGGGTGGCACGGGGAGAGAGGATGTAACAAATACAATATTGGGAAAGATGAAAAAACGAGTGGGTGGCAATGAGAAGGAAGAGGAGGAGACAACCCAGACGATGAAGGAAAACAGGATCTTCTGTAAGAGATGGGAATACTGGAAGGAAGCCAGGAAGGAAGCCTGAGAAAATGGAGAGAGCAGTAGGAAGGCTGGTGTTGCTCTGATAATTCCAGCAGGTATTCCTGGCATTCATCTTCCAGAAACGAGAGAAGCCTTTGAAAGTCTGGTCAAAACCAGTGACAGGCACGGAATAATTTGAATGTACCTGAGTTAAACTTTTATTATTTTGCTGTTTTTTCCACATGGGATTTGGTGTGTGCTGTTGACTTGTCCAAGAAGGAGGGAGCTGACCTTGGGAAGGGCTTGGGGTGCAGGTGGGTGTCACCATGAATGATCATTCAGATTGGAAGATTCAGGCTTCTCTGCGCTGAGTGATTTAATGGATTTTTCCATGGATTCTGGTGGGGAACTCACCCTTGGAGATGGGCAGAAAAGCTCGTGCTGTGTGAATGGTGCCTGAATTCCGTGCGGGGCCCTGAGAGCCGCCCGGCTCCTTCCAGCCCTGCTGAGCGCCGCGAGCCGGGAGAGGAGCAGCAGCTCCAGTTCAGCTCCTGCTCCGACACCGCATCCATTGGTTGGTAAAAATAGCTCTGCTGCTGGCGTCAGTGCCAGGCCTCGCATCTGGCTTCCCCGAGCCGGGATCGAGCGGCTCCAGCCCCCTCCCTCCCTCCCTCCAGACAGGGTCTGCTGGAGGACACATGGCTGTGACGGCTGCGCCGGCCGCTGCCCCTGCCCTGGCCGGCCTTTGGGACGAGCCTTTGTGCTGGAGGCTCCCTGCAAACCTGGAGCTGTGGGTTGCCCCACCTCAGTCAATCCATGGGGCAACCCAAAACCGTGTCCTGGAGCCCGAGGGCTCGTTGGGAGCCTTTTGGGTGTTCAGGGGAAAGGTGAACGCCCGGCTGAGTGTGCAGATCGTGTTTTGCTCCCCTCTTGTGCAGGTTTGGCTGAGTAGGTGTTCAGAAACAGTTCTGTGAAGTCGGCTGGTTCAGTGTCGTGATTTCTTTTTTTAGTCTTGCTTTTTTCAGCGTTTAAGCTCTGGAAAACAGGGAGATACCAAGTGCAGGCAGGAATGCTCTCTTTGTAGACACAGAAAGAGACCAAAGCAGCCTTGCAGATTGCCTTGAAAATTTGGTGGTGTGCTTGCAACTGCTCACCTGCATGGCTGACAGTGAACAGTGAATGTTTTACATCATTGTTTAAAAAAATAAATTATTTGAGCTCCAGAGGGTGTTGGAAAACTGTTCCATACTCAGGCTCAGTGTGGCCACATGGGCTGAGCTCCGTTCCCAGCCTGCCCCAAGCCCCGATAACCCCGTTGCCTGCTGATCAGCTGCCATCACACACGTGCCAGGAAGAATAATTTACCCAAAAAACCTGCTGTGGGTGTTTTCTGCTTTGATGTCAGTCTGTGACCAGCAATACCTCGTTAGTGATGCTTGCTCTGTTCACCATGGAAGGTCTGCAGAGGATTTCCCTTCCCGTGCTGTGGGTGAGCCTGGATGGCTGCTGCTAGCCAGCAGATGTTCCTTCTGTCTGCAGCCCATAATTCCTAATCTTTCTCATGAGAAACATCTCAAACGGAGCTTCAGGATCTGCTGGGCTCTTCCTTGTGCTGTCCCCAGACCTCCTGAGCACCGGGCATCAGCAGACCTGGAATCCTGGCAGTGAACCTCACTGGGAGCTTCCCTTGCTGCTGCTTAAACCAGTGCTATTTTTGTTGTAGTAACTGGACAAATATTTTCAAGTTATCAACAGTTTTGTTTTCAAACAACTCGTGAGAAGCTCCTAGATTTCTTTTTGGGGAATTCAAAGCAATTAGTGACATACCTTGTGGAGTTACTGCTCTGCTGGCAAATTCTCTGTTTTTAACATACATGCATGGTGTGTATTTGTGTGCTTGAATTTGGGAACATTTGCCTGTTCTTTTTCTGATCTGCCTGTTTCAAGGCCATCATCATATTTTTATCATAAAAATCTGTTGAAAACAGAAGAGAAATGAGAATGCCCAGGGAATGTGTAACTGTGGAGTAGTCAGAGGCACAGCTGGGCTGAAGGAGGAGCAGGGAGGAGTAAGGAATGTGCCCTGGACATCCCCAGGTTCTGAATTTCATCTTTTTGTCCTTTTCAAGGCACAAACCTGAGTTCTCTGTGTCCTGTGGGGTGGAACTGGCAGACCAGTGTGTGTTGGAGGAGCCACAGGGCCAGTGTCCACCTTTTTAAAAAGAATTTAGGTCAAATACTGCAGTTGCGTGAGCAAAGTCCAAACGGGTCATTAGTCTGATGTTGGGTCATCGCTGAGCCTTCAGCCCTGAACTCCTGGGGGTGAGTTGGGGTGAGAACCACCCCTGTGTCACAGGTTTTTCAGGACTGCTTTTTTGGGAAAATGTGGCAAATACCTGATTTCCACAACTACTTCATGGTAGACTGTGAGATACCTTTTTAAAGCACTTGAATAGTGTGAATTTTGCTTGAATTTTTCACTGCCCCTTAACTAAATGAGGCCAAAGTAGCCAAGCCTGGACTGGGCTGCCTGGGAACTTCTGGGCACATTTCCCATGTTCTTTAGTGGAGGCTGTGTCCAGCTGTGGAGTTTGCAGGTAAACTTTTCTCTTTTTTAATGAGATCTTATTCCAGAAAAATAAAGACTTTTTGCATAAAATTATGCTCTCTTTAGTACTGCCTTAAATTTTTTAGAATGTAGTGATGGTAAGGAAATAAACCTCATCTGCAGAGAGTTAATCTCTGTTCCCTGTGTGCATCATGGAAAGCATCATCTTTCATTTCAGTCATTGATTAGCAGCTCCCAAACCTGCTCCATAGTCTGCAAATCCTGGATTCCCAACAACAAAGTTCATAGCTTGTAGTTGGAGCAGCATAATTCAGCCTCAGCTGTTTTTTGCTTTCTTTGTCTGGTCAGCTTGAAAATTTACCTGTCTGTAATGAGAAAGCATAACTGTATACTTTTCATGAGGTTTTGCTGAGGTTTAATTTGTTTTAGCTTAGAGTTGGGCCTGTGGCAATCTGTGCTGGGAGCAGGGGACAACTCCTGCTGGCCTGTTCATCCTTGGTGGGTTCCTGGGGTGCTTGTGGACCCTTCTCCCAGAAATATTCTCCTTATTTCTGCTCAGGTCTGATGGTTGTGGCTGGTTTGAGGTGCAAACCTTCCAGGCTGCCCCAGCCTCTCCCCTTCCCCTGGGTTAATGTGTTCCCTGCCCAGGTAGCGTTTGCCATCCTGGGGATGGAGTTGGCTGCTGGTGACTAACCCAGCTCAGGAATCCACAATGTTTTTGGGGTGTTTTGCTTCTTGTTGGCCCTTTACCCTGGGCAGAGCCAGACTCTCAGCCCTGCCCATGGCATTAGGCACCGCAGGGCCCCTCACCACACTTGTCCTGCCATGGCAGGGTGTGAGTCTGGGTGGTAACGAACCAACGAACAAATCTTATCTCCACAGTTCATGGTATTTTGGCTTTTATCTCTCCTCCTGCCTCTTAATTTTACAGATGATATTACCCAGCCCTGGGATTGGCTTTGGGAGCTGCTGCAGCTCATGAGAGACTTCTGGGATATGAGTGGTGCCTGTGGGGCTCAGGGTCCTCCCTGCTCTGCCCACACCAGGACATGACAGGATCTGTCAGGTGGGACTTTGGCATTTGCCCCAAGTGGCCTGGCTTTAAAGGAGGTGGTGGGCGTCCCCATCGCTGGAGGTGTTCAAGGAAGGACTGGATGTGGCACTCAGGGGGATTGGTCACAGGTTGGACTCGATGACTCTGGAGGTTTTTTCCAACCTCAGTGATTCTGTGAAGCATTTGAGTATTTAAACTCAAAGGAGCCTGTGTTATTTGAAGTGATGCTTTGGAGTTAGAGGAACTCGGATGGAAAAGCAGCTGCTTGGTGTTCCTGCTCAGTGTTGAAGGAAGGCACAGTTGTATCAAACACAAATTGCTGTGCTTGCTCATAGGGGCCTTTAGGAGCTGGTTGAGGCTTTAACCTGCCCTTGCAACAGCAAAATCCTTACAACTGGATTCCAGAATTATTTCTCCTAGAAACCATGGGCTTTGGGAGATGCAGTTGTCTGATTTTAATTTTTATTTATTTTTTAAGCAATCACCACACTTACCACGCCATCAGCTGCTTATAATTGCTTCCAACTGAAACCAAACAGCGAGCGCTGTGGTGGAGGTAAAATGCTATTTTATTTCAGGAGGAGATTGGGGAATCTCTGGGTAAACAACCCAATTCAGCTTCAAAGCCTTTTCAGCCCTGGCGCATTGTTCCTCCTCGGAGCTGCGCTGCCTCGCACCCTAATAAAAGTGGAAATCAGGAGTGGGGGGATGGGGACGCAGCAGAAAACACAAGCTGAGAACTGGAGATCAAAAGGACAAACAGAAGCAGAAGGCAGGGAGAGGGAGGCACAAAGAGTCACAGCTGAGCGTGCGGAGCCTGGGAGGGATGGAGGAGAGACAACAGCTATTAGAGGAGGCCGGGAACAATGGGCTGAGCGGAGCCCGGGTTTAGCTTTCATTTCAGTTTAACAAAGCTTCCTTCCACCAGCGGAACTCCATGGATGCTGTGCCTCTTAATTCATCCTGAAAGTTGTTGGCTTGCTGCTCGCCAGGGCGCAGGCTGGAGATGCACTCACTGT
The DNA here is from genome assembly GCA_013400775.1 of Chaetops frenatus. NCBI lineage: Eukaryota > Metazoa > Chordata > Aves > Passeriformes > Picathartidae > Chaetops > Chaetops frenatus. The sequence goes on along the minus strand of VZTR01000024.1, from coordinate 85,706 downwards.
CCTGTGGGAGGGCCACAGGGATGAATGGTTTTTTCCCAGTTCATACTATGGCAAAACCTGTCTTATTTAGAGTTCTTTTGGGTTACAGAATCACTGAATCCCAGAATGGTTTGGGTTGGGAGGCATTGGCCATGGACAGGGACTCCTTCCCCTATCCCAGGTTGCTCCAAGCCCCGTCCAACCTGGCCTTGGACGCTTCTTGGGATTGGGAGTACGCAGCCTTTCTGGGCAATCTGTGCCAGGGCCTCACCACCCTTATTAGTAAAGACTTTTTGTTTGCTGAGAGTTGGAGTTGGGGGACTGTGGGAAGCAGCCGACAGCAGCTCTTTGCCCTGGAAATGTCTCACACAGCCAGAACGTGCTCCCTGAGCTTCCCCAGCTGATTAAACCAGTTCCCAAACCTGGCAGCCTGTGAGCAAACCCAGCTTTGTTAGTAAAGCCTCCGGGCTTTCGGGGCAAGTATTTATTGTAACAAATAATTTTTACTGGCTAAAGAATGAGGAATATTATTTCTGTGGAGCCGGCGGTACGTGTTGCTGAGGCGACAAGACTGGCCATGGTGTGGTCCCGGTCCGGCTGTGCTCTGGCCCCGTGTCCTGGGAATTCCGTGTCCCTGGCATGTGGGCACACAGGCTCAGTCCTGCCTTCCCCAGCTTAGTGCTGGAAGCTGCTTATTCCCTCTCCCCATCTGCCTCGCTCCACTCGGAGCTGTGGGGGCTGACCTAGGGCAGCCCCTGCTCCCTGGGTGTCCCCAGAGCCGGGAGGTCCCTGGGGAAGGAGCAGGGTTTATCCAGCAGATGGGCAGGCTATTCCTCAACCTTGGAGCTGGGCTTTGGGAGGTTTTCATTCCTGGCCTGATCCCGGGATGGGGGCCATGCCAGGGAGGTGGCTGTGGGTGTTGGGAGCCTTCCCCTTGGCCAGAGGAGTTTCTAGACCTCGGTTTGATTGCGAAAAGAATGGCTGGGCAGGTCAGTGCTGCTGTATCCTGCTCCTCCCTTGCAGCCCGTGTTTGCTTTCCTTTGTTTGGGTCCCTTCTTGCTCTGACTTGCCTCCCTCAGCTGTGCTGGCTGCGGTTTCGTGGGGCAAACGCTCTACCTGGGAGCTTAATTAAAAGGAGGGAAGATGTATTCCAAAAATCCTTGGCTTCCTCGTCTGCATGGAGCGTGTTGCTGAGCTGGTGGCAGGGAGAGGAAGCGAGCGCAGCGTTCAGCTGACAGAGCATCTGAATCGCCGGTTGGGGCCCGGGAGTTCAGGAGGGGGAGGGAGACTGAAATGGATGCTGAAATCCTGAATCTGCTTCTTAAATTTCCTCTCTCCCTGGAGAGGGAGGGAGCGAAGTTCAGCGCGGCGTGTTTGGCTTGGCTCCCTGTTACCTGCTGTCTCCTCCCGAGGAGAGTGCTTGTGGCAGGGATAAAGGATGGAGGTTTATGGTGGGAGAAAGGACTTTTTTCTTCAGTAACATTTGCTTGTTTGTGGTGGAAGCGCATTAAAAAAAATAATCCAGCATTATTGAGGAGCGAGTGGGCGAATCGCTGCATCAACTGCCATGGTAACTCCTAAAGGGCTTCACCCAGAGCTGTCAGAGCTGGATTTTTAGTGCTGGAGTGACTTTTAATGTACAATCCTTTCCAGGCCATTTAATTATTTGGTCTCCTCATTTAATAACAAAACAACACAAAACCCCTCGTCTGAACTACCTTCTCATTGATGTTCTCCTCTTTGACCTGGATTCATCTGGACCGTGGGGCCCCGAGTCAAGCACTGTGCCGGTGTTTGTGTGCTGCTGCTTGTGTAGTCATGGAACCAGGGAATCATGGCGTGGCTTGGTTTGGAAGGGACATTAGAGCCCATCCAGTGCTACCTCCTGCCATGGGCAGGGACACCTTCCACTGTCCCAGGTTGCTTTAAGCTCAATCCAGCCTGGCCTTGGGCACTGCCAGGGATCCAGGGGCAGCCACAGCTTCTCTGGGCAGCCTGTGCCAGGGCCTCCCCATCCTCACTGAGCAGCAGCGTGGGGAGCCTGGGTGTGCTGTGTCACCCAGAAGGGATGTGGCACCCACGAGTGGGTCACCCCTGCTTTCTCATCTTCCATCCCTGAGCCTGTGGGAAGGACCTGTGATGGTTGGGAGTGTCCATGAAGGACATGTGATGTCTGTGAGGCTGCTGTTATGCTCACCAGGCTGCCCTGGCACATGAGGGTCACCATGCAAACCACACCCGGCCCAGTTCTCCTCATTTCTGCTACTTCATACCCCACCACAGCAGGAAAATCGGGGAAGGAGGGCATTTCGTGCTCAGACAAGGCCGATGGGGTGGCTTTGGGGAGCCTCCCGTGGATGGACCAGGCGTGGGAGGTCCCTGGATGGATGGGGTGTTTCTGGGTATGATGGGTACACTGGGATCTGTGTGCTTAGATATTTTGGGGTGTTTCCTGGCACAGGGTCCCAGGATGGGCTGTAGCTGCACTTGGAACCTCTGCGTGAGGAAGCCCAAGATTCTGGTCATGCTTCCTCTGCAGCACCACCCATCTTAGCTTTGCTCAGCATCCCAATGGAGTTTAAAATGGTTTCATCCTGAATAATTTATCTCCCAGAGAGAGAGAGACAGTGGAGGGAAGCAGGGAGGGGAGGGCTGAGCATGGGCAGGGATGGGGGCTCACCCCGGAGCAGCTCCATGCACTGCTGGGCTTTGTTGCTCCCGGCATTTTCTGCTGAACAAAAGCTCTGGATCCTGGGTAGAGGCTCCCGTGGGAGCCCTCCTGACCCCTGACCTGCCCTCCTGCCACCTCCAGCACCTCTTTGTCACCCCGAGTGAGCCCAGGCGTGACAGTTTGTGGTGTGGCCGGTCCTCCAGAGCAGGACACGGTTTTTACTACGGGTTGTGAGCTTTCCTAAAGGATTCCACACTGGAGGCAGGGCCACCTCCCTCCCCACCGTCCCTACACGCTGCCCTACTTCTCGCCAGGCTCAGCCAGCTCTTGCTGCAGCCCTACAAAGAGGTTTGAATGCATTAGTTTACATGGAATTAATCTCCAGATTCCAAACATGCTTTCAAGCTGGTTTGGCCTTATTTTCCTGCAAAAGGAGGCCAACTCCGTGTTGTAGGCAGGGGCTGTTGTAAGCGAGGGTTGAGCTGGAGCGGGGAGAGACCAGCACAGGCACCATATTCAGGCCATTAAAAGGAGTTTCTGGCTCATGGACAAAACAAATTGAAAAATCTCCTTCTTTGTCACCACATCAGCAATGATGGAAAAACAGAGCAAGGTTGTGGGGTGATCCTGCTGGTGGCCACAGCGCCTTTCCAAAGGGATTTGAAGTTCAGGTTTTGATAGGGAAATAATGAAATATTTTAAATGTGTCACAAATGATAGTATAGAAAATCGTGGGTGAGGGGAGGGATGGAAAAATGTCATTATAGGGGATCAGGAGAAACTGGAACACTGAACTCTGACGTGAAGTGCTTCCTGCAACAGGTTGGGCTGAAAATCCCAGTGCTCCTTTGTCTGCTGGCGGAGCGATGCCGGCCGGGGAGGGAACAAGGAGCTCAGGCACTCCTGGGATTTTTTTGGATAGCCTGTCATCCCTGAGAAAGGAACAGTTGTGTGGGGGTGGGGAGCGTCGTATTCAAAAGTGGGTGAAATGGAAATGAGCCAAAATTCTGCAAATTTATAAGGAGCAGCAAACAGAGATTTCTTTGAGGAAAGGTCGGAGTGTTTGCTGTGAGCACAGCCCTGGTAGGAGTGCGCGAGGAAATGGAAACTGTGCTCCCCTCTGCAGGGCTTTTTTCATCCTTTAGCCAGGCAAAGATACACAAAGCTGCTTATTTTGGGAGGTGGTGGAATGTTTCTGTAAAAATTTCATCAAATTTTGGTCCACATAGAGCATCTGTAAGAGCAGCACACCCCCAGTTTCATGGAGTGTGTTCTGTGTAGGGAAAAAAATTGCTTTCCCTTGAATTTAATGGCTTTAAGCTGACAGAGGGCAAGGTTTGGTGGGATATGGTAAAGAAATTCTTCCCTGTGAGGGTGGGGAGGCCCTGGCACAGGGTGTCCAGAGAAGCTGTGGCTGCCCCTGGATCCCTGGCAGTGCCCAAGGCCAGGCTGGACAGGGCTTGGAGCAACCTGGGCTAGTGGAAGGTGTCCCTGCCCATGGCAGGGCATGGAACAAGATGAGCTTTAAAGTCCCTTCCACCCTAAACCATTCCAGAATTCTCTAAATTTGAAAGTGGTGTCACACAGAAGAATCTATGCTGGGTTTGGTTTTCCTCCCTGTTCAGTGTCCTGCATCTGCCAGGTCCTAATGCCTGGCCTCGTGGATGAACTTCCCAAAGATACCTGTCCTGGCTGTGGATCCTGTAGAAGCCATGCTGGGCAGAGCTGAGGAGACTCAGCCAGGGGAGGATGATTAGAGAAGGAGCTGGGATGGTTCTCAGGAGGGAAGGGCTGAGCTGAAAGCAGGAATAATGCAGGAATATCCCCGCGGGGTCCTTGCAGCACACCTGGGAGCACTGGATCACACCGATTAGAACTTCATTTTGGGCTGACAATCCTTTCCCCTTGTTGACACGGAGCGTGTAGAAGCATGTAGTGTTTGAAACACAATATGCAAAGCACCGTGTTAGTAACTGACTCCAGAACATTCCAGCGCTGCAGCGAGGCTGCCCACAGCCTGCGGATTTCATCAGCTCCTCTGAGCTGGCACAGGGAGGACGCGGAAGCGGCGAGCTGGAGCCACAGGAGAGCACGAGCCCCTCGCCTGAACCATTCCCACAGTGCCCCAGTGCCCGCTGGAGCCCGTGGGATTTCCAAAGGGAGGGAGATCCCAACTTTCTGCCTCTTCAACCAGCGTGGTGTCGCCGGAGCCAGGATGGAACATTCCCATGCCGGTGTTGGCGGGGCTCGGCTTCGCTTCCCGGAGCTGGGCGAGGGTTTGGCCACGTGAAGCGGCCACGAGGCGCAGGGAGGTGTCGGTGGTGAGCTCTTGGCTGGTCGCCCGTGGGCAAGCAGAAACCCGAGTTATCTCCAGCAGATAAGCACCGGCAGGAAAACACGGCAGCCTGGTTTGTCTGTAAACAAGTTCTTTCGCAAAAATGCCTGCCTGGGATGACTGGCAGGGAAAGTGAGGAGCCAGGAGCCTTCCAATGTCTGGCTGGGGAACAGGGAGCGTCCGGCTGGGCATTGGGAAGGAGACGCTGCAACAAATGGCTCTGCCACTTTAAGCTGAGTTAAAACCCACACTGAGATCCACAGCACTGCTGGGCCTGAGCGCAGCCGCTCGCTACAAATATATGAAGAAAAAGCCACCAAAATAGAAAATGTCATCATCGCTCACGGGGCGGCGAAAGCCGAGCGCAGCGAGCGGTGGCAGAGTGGGACAGGAAGTCTCCTCCCCCTCCCCGGGTAGTGCTGATCAAAAGGATGTAAAGCTTGTTTACAACATGTATGCAAAATCTAGTTGGGAAGAAGTCTGAGGGCTTTGCAGACTGGGGTGCACTAGGAATAAGTGATGTGTTAATGTAGGTCTGAGCCTGCAGAGCTTGTGACCCAAAGTCAGAGAATCACAGAGTATCCTGAGCTGGAAGGGACCCACAGGAATCACTTGAGTCCAGCTCCTGGCCCTGCACAGGCACCCCAACAATCCCACCCTGTGCCTGAGTGCGTTGTCCAAATGCTTCTGGAGCTCTAGCAGTTTTGGGGTCCTGCCTATTCCCTGGGGAGCCTGGGCAATGCCCAAGCCCCCTCTGAATGAAGAACCTTTTCCTGATACCCAGCCTGAACCTCCCCTGGCACAGCTCCAGCCCTTCCCTGGGTCCTGTCCCTGGTCAGCAGAGCAGAGATCGGTGCCTGTCAAGTCATGGTCACGTTGTGCAAAGCAAGAAGAGGTGCCTGTATCCAGTGGGCTGCTTGGAATGCCCACTGGGAGCATCCTGCAGCTCTGCTAACGAACTCTGGCTGTCAGGAAATCTTCACAGTGCTCCAGGTGAATGTCAGGACCTGCTGGGGCTGCCATCCCTGGGGTCATTTTCCTTGGGATGAGTATTTTGTCTAGCACTGATGCCCAAAGGTAGGAAAGAGCATTGGCAGTGGAAAGATGGAGGTTTTGGAGCTGTTTCAGAGTCTGGAGTGAAATGGCAAAGGTGCCCCTAGGCTGGTGATGGATCAGGGATAGACTCCCTCATGTTTGTGTGCATGGAAACAGGTGAGCTCTGCACTCTGAAGTGGCTCTGTGCAGCCTTCAGCCTCACTCACCTCTCTCTGCCTCGGCCAGCGGCATTTCCTTACTTCATCGTGAGTCTTAAAGCTTAATCCATTGTTTGCAAAGCTCCTTAAGATCCTTGTTTGGGAGCGCTGGAATCTGCAGGATTAAAACCAATTTATTTTTGTGTATCTTGTATAATGTGCATCTCAAAGACTTTGCGAAGAAGGAAGAGTCGTGAGCCGGATGGAGGTGGCAGGTTCGGAAGGTAAACACAAGGGAGGAAGTGGCAGGGGGGACCAAAGAGGGAAGAAGCCAAAAGCTGGTTCTCTGTGGTGGAGGCTTGGCTGTACGGATGGTGAGTTTCTAGCCCTGGAGGAAAGGGCTGGATGTAGCAGAGCTGTCTCCCTCTTAATGCCACTTAAAGACCCATCTGGTTTGTGCTGCTGCCTCGGGAAGGGCAGTGGCAGCTTTTCCTCTGCTGTGTCTGTGTCCTTTGACTGGGAAGCAGGAATCTCACCTGTCGTCCTCACCCAGTCCCTTTTTGTCTAAACCACCAAATAAGCTCATGAGAATTAATGTTGGTGATCTGGACAAGGGAGATTTTAAAAACCAGGTCTAGGATGGTCAGCACTGCTGCTGTCCCCCAGGGCAGCTGCCCCAGCCTCTCCATCTCCAGAGCCTCATGTGACAGACCAGGGAAGAGGTGACCTGGTGTTTTGGACACAGGTGGTGCCTTGGCTCCTGTGGGGAAGCAGAAAGTGGTGATTAAATTCTTTCTCCAGGTGCAGGCCAGAGTGCTCTGTGTAGGTGTGTTGCCATCATGTGACTCTTTGCATTTTACCCACGGTGTTTTCCCATCTGAACTTGTTTGGGGTCACAGGGCAGGAGTCGTAGCCAAATGTAGGACAGGTCTCCATTGGGATTTCTGGTTTGGGAGCTCACCAAGAGATGTCCTAAATCCTGATGGAGTTACAGGCATCGAGGCAGTGGTTTCCAAATGATGTCAGAGCACACTTGAGACCCTCAGGATTCTGTAATTCAAGCCCTGTAATCCTACAGGACCCACAGTGTAGGAGAGCTTGGCAGGAGCAGCCATCAGCTGGTACTGGTGGTACTGGTGTGCAGGGGAGGCTCGCGTGGGGCTGGAGGTGCCCGAGCCAGTGCCATGTGTTGGCAGGCAGGTGTAGGTGTGGTGCAGGAAAATTCCTGAGGTGTGGGTGTGCTGGAGCCAAGGAGGACCAGCTGCCAGTGCCAAGGGCTGGGAATGGGCAGTGCCAGGCCCTGCTCACCGGGAACAGCACTCGGTGCCATTGGGACACGACAGAAGGGATGTCCTGGGACACTGCTGCTGTTATGTCTTGGCACCACAGGGATGGGTTTATCCTAAACCCAACAGTATTTGTTGTTCACAGGCCCCAGGGATCAGAGCACTCCGAGTTATGGATTCTGTGGGGAGTGGGTGGGACGGGCTCCCCGCGTGGCTTTGCACTCAGAGCTAATGGGATTAAAGGAGTATTCACTGAGAGAAGAAAAGAAGAGGCTGGGGGCTTCAATGGGGCTCAGAAGCCTCATTTCATCTGTTGGGAGTAGGAAACAGAGGCTATTGAGCTTAGCAAGGAGAAAGTTGGAAGCATCTGGTGGGTTGGAAGCCATGCTGACTGCCAGTGCTGGGGCAGGGTCTGAGGGGGTGTTTGACTCCAAAACATCTGCTGCCCTCAGGTTTGGGGTGACCTGACCTGACACCCACCCTGCTCCCCTTCTTCTGGGAGGGTTACAAATAGAGATGTCTCTGCCTGCTGGAAGTGGCAGCTAAAGAAATTAAAATCACAAAGTACTAGATTCCTTAGGAGGGTTGCTGGTGGGAGAATAGCTCAGGTTGTGGCTGTAGCAGCCCTTGCATTTGTAAATATGGACATTAGGCTCTGCTTCAGCTATCTCTTGGTTTGAAAATATCTGCTGTGGTTGGTCTGAATCTGTAGAAATGCAATTATTTCCTTGGGAATTTCTGTCACCTGTTTGCTAACATCCTGCAGCAAGTCCTTCTGTCTTTGAAAAAGTTTATTAATTTGAACTATGCTGCTATTTTTGTTGTTCCTCACCTCTCTCCCTTATATGTGTGACTCACTTACCTCTTCCACTATTTCCTCCTTAAAATCCAGTTGCTTCACGCCCCAGCTCACCTGTTCCTGTGCAGCTGGGCTCAGTACCTGCAACTCCAGGTGCCTTTGCTCTACCCCCCAGGATCCAGCACTCCCTGATCCTGCACTTGGTGCTGCCTTCCTTGCTTCCTGTCTCAGCTCAAAGTTATTTAATGGGAACTCAAAGTGCTGTTTGAGCTCTAGAACTAACATTTCCTTCCAAATACATTTTTCCTTTTGTTCTGCTTGATCTCGTGACTATCAAGTAGTTTAAATAAAGCTCTTTTTTGTCTCCTGCACCTTCAGCAGTGAAACATGGGAGCTCTGAACAGGCACTAACATCTCTTGCACAGCAGAGAAATAATCCCAAATGACTGCATTTTCCCTCCCTGGTGAGCCTCGTGCATCCCCCATCCCCAAGCCATTGCACTGTGATAAAGCAAGTGGAATATTGTGCATTTCAGGAGAATTTCTGAATTCCTGAGGGTTAATCCATGGCACATGAGGAGCCTTAGAGCAGAGTTTATGACGCTCCACTGCTGACACTGGAGCCAGTAGTGGATATTTCAGGTTTTGCTGCTGTCAGGTGTAAGCTCAGCTAGTGCAGAGCTGCTCCAGCAGGAGATGGGCTGGGACTGCTGCAGGGAGGGACTGGGGATGTATCTGGGAGGGATTCGAGGCCTGTGTGCTGTTCACAAGGGCTCTGCCTGTTGTGGGGTCGGGGTGGGACATGGCTGCACTCCCTGGCTGAGCTGGGAGGGTCTGGAATTGCACCATCCTGCTGGGAAGGAGCAGGCAGGTGCTGTGCTCAGGGAAGAGGAGCTGGAGGTACAGGTTGCATCAGAAATCTGCTGCTGATTTGTTGTGAATGAGCAACAGCCAGTTATTCCCAGTGTCGGAGCCCCTTCCTGTGCTGGGATCCGTGGGTTTGTGCCCCTCTGGTTCACTGCTCTTCCCTGCAAGTGTCCAAGGCCACGTTGGATGGGGTTTGGAGCAGTCTGCTCTAGTGGAAGGTGTCCCTGCCCATGGGGTGGAACTGGGTGAGCTTTAAGGTCTCTTCCAACACAAATCTTTCTGGGATTCTGTGTTTCAACCCCCTGTGCTCGAAACCTACAGGCTGGAGATATCCCTCCCTGCAATATCCCACCATGCTTTTATTGTCCTCTCCTTCTTGACTTCATTATGTCTTGATCTCTGTAACCTGTTTAACATGTGTAAATACTGAAATGAGATTATCTTTAAAGAGGCCTTTATTAAAAATGTACTGACCATCGTAATCAGGAGAAATGTGCCTGTAGCTGCTTTTCTCTTTGCTGCATTTCCACAAGCAGCAAGGGCAGAGTGGTGAATCATCTCACCCGGGTGACAGCTTGGGCTGCAAACCGGGCAGGTTTCTTCACACACCGAGCTGATGTGATGCTCCCAGTGAGGCACGACCTGCGTGGGAAGGTGGGCTTGCCCCCATGGGAGGGTCCCCACACGTGCTCTGGCTGTGTTTGCAATTTAAACATCTCCAAACCTCACTAATCCGTGGTTGGTGCCCTCGGTGTGGTGCATGTGGTGCTGGTGCCTGCTCGGCTGACAGCACCAGACTTTTTGAGGAGCTCTATCCCAGCAGTGCCAAGGGATCTGTGCCCGGTGGCTGAAGGGTCTCTGGTAGATCAGGAGGGCACAATGAATATTCTCATCCATCCCTTCCCCTCCCCATCAGCTCCAGGTCTGAGCAGTGGAGCTGACATGGGACCTACACCCCAGTGTTGTGTCACTGGGTCAGACCTCCCTGCCCAGGGCTTCACCCCACAGCCTGGGGAGGGGGTTTAGAGCAGAGGAGAGTGGGGTACAGCCAGTGTGGGGGGGTGGCAGGGCACAGCCCTCCCTGAAACGGCCCCTGAAATGGCTTTGAGCCTTGCAGGGCCACTTTGGGCCATGAGAATGATACGAGAGGGGCTCAGATGAAGCCGCCTCTCAGTGCGTGATTTAATGAGCTGCAGTCACGGGAGTTTGGTGTTTGCTGTGTAGAGCAGGGCCAGGAGGGCAGGGGGGCCCTGGAGAGACAGATGAGGCCCCAGGGCCACCTGAAGAGCAGCCGGGGATGTTGTGCCATGGCAAAGGTGCTCTGTGCCAGAGGTGCCATGGCAGAGATGCCATCCCAGAGGTGCTGCCTGTCCTTGTCACTGAGCGCTGGTGTCAGCCCTGCCCTGGGCAGCAGAGCCCTTTCCCGAGGCCTTGCAGGCAGCTGTGCCTGCCTCTGCCTGGGATCCTGGCTTTCCCCAAGGGATTGCTGGAAAGTCCCCACGTCCATGTGCTGTTTATCACAGGGTGAGCAGGGTGGTCTCACTGCTTTTCCATCGGTGTTTATTGCTGGAGCCGAGGAGCCTTTTCCGTAGGGTTCTGGTGGAGCCTTCAGCGCGTGAGGATGATCAGAGAAGGGTTTTTTTCCCCTCTTGTAAAATATATTCCAGCTCCAGTTTGTAATGTGGCGAGAAGGGGGAGCGAGAGAAGGGAACAACAGCATTAGCGGATGTAGAAGTAGCTGGAATGAGAAGCTTTTGTGCCATTAATAACAGTCCTGGCAGGCAGCCAAGGCTGGGAGTGTGGGATTAGCCTGAACAATCAAGACTGCAGGATCAAAACAAGGAGGCAGGAACAGCGAGGTCACACTGCTGCCATCTGCGCTGCCGCAGTGGTGGGAGGGAGCGGAAGAGGGGGATGGATACGCTGGAGGAGCGGTGCCGATAGCGCAGGCACTGGGGGGCCGCCGCCCCCAGAGCGGCCCCGCGGGGGCTCCGGCCTGCGGGCTGCACCTCCCGGGGCTCCGCAGGCCCTTCCCCAGCCCCGCAGGGGACGGCGGCTGCAGCGGGGCCGCCTCAGGAAATGGCTTCTGAAAAAGCGGCAGCGGCTCGCTGGGGCTCTCGGCCGGGGGGTTTGGGATGGGAGGGACGGGTCCCTGTGGCAGTGCCCACGGCTCGGCCCGGCCTGATTGTGGCTCCATCTGGTGACCCGGGAGTGGGGAGAGGTCAGCGGCCGTGGCCCGGCCCGGCCTGGGGGTGAGCCGGCCTTTCCAGGGGCTCCACGTGCGGCTTTACGTGGCCCTTGCAAAGGAGCGGCTGCACATCGCAGCTGAAAGGCGATTTTTGTAGCAGGCGGAGGCAAATCTTGTTCTGCTTCACTCTGGCCTCCATCAGCCTTTTGCTGAAAAACCTTCCAAGAGTATCGGAGGCAAAAGGATTCGCGTCAGTTGTGCCGCTTCTCCTCTCTTTCTCTGTGACCCAGTAAATCTCGCTGTCCTGTGAATGTAAATACAAAAGCTGAAGCGCGAGAGAAGCAAAGCAGTGTCCCACAAACAGCCTCCCAGCTCTTGCTAAAAATATCTCGGTGCGGTGCAGTAACTCCCAGGCATTCTTTTGTCTGACTGCTTTTGAATTCCCTAATTGAAGTTGGTTGGAGGGCAGTGCACCAGCTTCCTGAATAGCTCAGATGTTGATTGTGAGTTAAAAAACAAGAGCAAAATTGTTTTTCCTTTGTGCCGCCGCGCTTTTATTTACCTTCCCCCTCCCCTCCCTCATTTTTAATCTCTCTATTTTTTTTACTTGCAATTTGATTTAGTGAGACAACCGCATTAAATCCGGCTGTGGGGAAGGGGCCGGGAGGCAGCGAGCAGGAAGATTCAGTTTTGGGGACGTGATGCCACGTGCGCCTCGGAGCTGGGGCTCCGTCACAAACGTCCGGGCTGGCGCAGAGATGCCCTGCAAATGGAGCTTAACGTAGTAGGAAGTGTTAATAATATTCCTAATTGCCTCCTAATAACTAAATCTGTGGAATTTGGCAGCAACTGGGATGTAGTTTTCTCCTGCAATCTGTCTATTCCCTCCAGAAAGAACAGAGTTGCTTCCTTGACACACGGCAGCGATTCTTGAATCCACTGGAGGTACTGGGGGGAGTTTTCCAGGTTCCACGTGGCCTCAAACACATCCATGGAGCTTTCAAGGGTGCTTCCCTGGATGAAAACTGCCATGTTTTGGTCCAGCACTCCAGGTTTAACAGAGGAGGAACAAAACCAGGCCATTTCCCTCCTTTCTGCCTTTTTTAGTGTTATTTTTCATTTGGACCTGGAACCTGAGAAATCCATGTGTTCCCAAAAGGCTGCTGGAAGGATACATGGTGTATACAATTGGCTCTCCTGGCCATCCAGGGATAGATAGTTCCTGGGCTTCCATGGGGACAGGGAGGAAAAGTTTGGGACCAGTAATTTGTGATAAGTCATGGCCTGTCCAAGAATCTCCCCAGAATATTGGCGTAAATGAAATAAATTGGAATATTGGCTATATATAGGGTAAAAGGGATAAACCAGGAATGCTCCAACCTCTGGCAGTCAGACACAGGCATTACTTTTACCTTAGTAAATTAAAGGTTTGAAACTGTGATGGAGGTTGGAGAGAAGCTGAATCAGATGCTGCTTCAGGAGCCGGAATTTATTCAGGCTCTCTGTGGTGGGAGACATTTCGTAGCTGCTCAGCAGCAGCAGAAAAACAAGCACAAATTTTTCTGTCTTCAGGGATAACTGCAGTGGGGGAGGGCTGTGCTGGGACTGGAATGCCTCCCTGGGAAACCTCCTCATCCCCTGCACAGCACCAGGCCCCAAAACTCCCCCAGCACGTGGGGACCGGGCTGGCCTGGGGGGCCCGTGGGGGAGCCAGGTTCCTCCGGTGCTTTCCTTGGAAATGGAGCATCTTCCTGGTCTGTCACACACAAACCTGGGTCCTGTACGGAGTGAGCGGGCAGCCTGTGAGCTGGGTGTGCTGCTCCTGCTCTGCTGTATAGGAGGATGAGTGTGGGAAGAGCAGAGTCCTGCCTGCTCTCACCCTGCTTCTCGCACAGTGATGGGAGCCAGGTGCCACATTTCACCCCCTTTCCTTGCCTGTTCTACCCACAGGCACATGGACTCTGCAGCAGAGAAATGCCCTCATGGATGCCCCATCCCTGGAAGTGTCCCAGGCCAGGTTGGGGAGGACTTGGAGCAGCCTGGGATGGTGGAAGTTGTCCCTGCCCATGGCATGGGGTGGAACAAGATGAGCTTTAAGGTCCTTTCCAGCCCCGGCCATCCTGGGATTCTTTGGTTGTCCAAGGCCTCCCTTCCTGTCAGTGCCTGCTGCTGGTGGTGTGGGGCAGGATCCGAGCTGTGGATCTGCAGCTGGGCTGTGAGGCTGGAGCAGGATCGTGGCACCACGGTTGTGTCTCCTCCACTCAGCTCCCAGGTTAACGCTTAACCTGTTTGGCTTTCAGCCCCTGGGGTTGTTTGGTGTTTCAGGGTACTTTGTGTGGCTCTGAGCAGCCCCTTGGAGAGGCTGGCCTTATCGGCTGTGCAGGAATGTGAAGAATTTGTGGGGAGGAAGATGAGTTTCCCCGCTCCCAGTGGAGGAAAACCAAGCCTGGGCAGGTGACATGGTGATGTTTTATACATACAGCAGCTCCCAGCTTTGGGAGCCTCTGTTCACTTTCCACCTGGCCAAAACATTCTGCTCTGACTGTGAACCTTAGAGGGGAGAGAACTCCAGTGGAAAAGTTGACGCAGCCTTATCTGTGGCGCAGCCTCTGCGATAGAGGAATCCGAGCCCTGGCTTATGTCAGGCTGGAAGCTCTCCCCTTCCTTTCCAGCAAACTGCATTCCGTTGCCTTGGAGCTGCTCCTTCACCGGGGGCACATCCTTCAAGGAGTGTGGTCAAGAATACGGCTCTGGGTTCATTTTAAATACATCTCAAATTCCCCCATGGCTCTCTTTGTTAGCCCAGTGCCTTGTGAATGGTCCTCCTTGGAGTGCCCCAGCATTCCCAGCATCCCTCCTCCAGAAACTTCAGCCCTTGCCTTCAGCGTGCAATTATTCTTGCAGGAGTCATTCAGGTCATCCGTTCTCCTCGTGCAGTAAGTGACGCTTCTACCCATGACTGATGCTGAGCATAGTCCGGGGTCACCTTACCCAGCGCTCGGTGCCCGAGGCTGCTGTGCAGTGCACATGAACAGCCTCCCAAACTTCCTGCTGGTGCAAAAAACCCTGCAACTCAATTTGCCAGCAGTGCCCAGACCCCCTCGCTGGCACCGCTGGTGGGGCTGTCCTGGCTCAGCCTGGAGAGGGGGGAGCTGCTGCTCCCCTCACACCGTAACCCCCATAAGTGACCCGAAACGGCGGCTCGGGGTCAGGCTGATATCTGGCACCAGGGCCAGCATGGGAGGGAGGGGGAATGCTGGCTGCGAGGGAAGGAGCTGCAGGAGGAGGGGAAGGGAAGGGGGAAAGACTGAGCCGAGAGCTCCTGAGGCTCCAGAGTGAGACATTAAGCAGGAGAAAGGGGCAGGATCTAATGCTCAGTGATTTTTGCGAGCAGCCGAGGGCTGGCTCGGGGCTAAGGGCAGCTTGTTTGCAGTGAGGCACTGCAGAAAACAACAGCAACAACAATGGGGGCAGTTAATTGCCATCTCTCCATCACGCCTTGGCCTGCATTTGTCTCGGGGCAGGATACGTTTGCAGATGGATTTTGGAAGTAGCCAGGGATCAGACGTGTTTTGTTCTTTGGTTTTGCTCACTGTCAGTGCTTGGTGATGCGGAGCTGCCTCTGCCTTCAAAGACCATGGTTAATGTTACAATTTCCTTCCTGCTAGGAGCTGCTGTTTGCTCTGCTCACACCTTTCTGGAAGCTTTTCAGGCTACAGTATTCCCTACTTGGTTTTGTATTGCAGGAGTCTTTTTCTGGAGGAGTTGCGAAAAATCATTTTCTTTTTGCTTTATGTATATAAAAGAATAATATTCTGTTCACCTGCTAAAACCAGCCCAAAGTTTCAAGAGGCCAAGCCTGCTGTGGTGTGTTCTGATGAGGGAAAACATTACACCAAGTGGAGAAGCTTCTGCTGCTGAAGCAGAGCTTTAGGGTTGATGGTTGATGTTGTGTTGTCCTGGTCAAAATCTTCTCCCCTGACTCTTGGGGATGAGGATTCCCCTGTTTCCAGCTTCCATCCATTTCTTCATGGAAAGGGTTGTCAGGCTTTGGAGCTGGCTGGCCAGGGAGGTGGTGCAGTTCCCATCCCTGGAGGTGTTCAGGGACTGACCTGAACGTGGCACTCAGTGCTCCAGGCCGGGTGACGAGATCGGTATTGATCATGGGCTGAACTCCATCTTGGAGGTGTTTTCTTTTCCAACCTAAATGATCCTGTGATTTTGGAGTTGCCTGAAAACCCCTATCCTGTCACACACTCTCTGTGGACAGATGGGGCTGCTGTACCTCTGACAGCTGCCAGTTTAATGCTCTGGAGTTGCATTTCCTTGCAGGAGGCTCAACCTCACGAGGCAGCTTAGGACAGAAAATCTAGGTTCCATTAAAAACCATTGGAAATGAGTTCCCAGGTTGTTCTAAGGTAAATCAATAATGCCTGTAATCTCCCTGGCTGGACTGAGTGACCGAGCCAACACTTCATTTAACCACTTTTTATTTTTTTTAAAGCACTTCCAAAATCATTCCTGGTTGATTCTGACTTCTCACTCTGAATTGCTGTTATGAAATTCTCGGGCAGTGTTTGGTTCTGAGTGCTGCCAAAACCTTGGTAATTCCCTCAGCCCCGTGCCTGGGAACTGGAGTCACTGCAGGGCTGAGCCTGCACTGGCTCCCAGGGAGCCACAAAATTCCTTCAAGTTTGGGAGCAGTGCTGATCTGGAGAAAGACAGCTCCTTCTCAGTGTTGCACTAATGGGTCTTGCTGAATTTTAATTTATTTCTAATCAGCTTTAATAAATAACTTGTCCTTTCTGAGAGCAAATGCTCCAAACTTGTGAACCTTTCAAGCTAAAAGTGAGGAAGAGTTATAAATGGTGCTTTTTTGGTACAGATTTGAGACTATTCAATGAATTTTTTAGTACTTTTTGTCATGATAGTCATCTTTTTGATTCTCTAGTAAGTGCCTTGCAACCAAGTTTATCATCTGATGGAAACTCAGCCTTATTTAACAGCATTTGAACTGCCAGGTAGTGAAATAATGTCTTGAATGGGGTAAGACTTGGCTTGATATAGGGCTGTGGTCTTGGAAAACCTGTAATTCCTCCCCCCTGGTAATTACTATCAGATTTTTCTCTTGAGCTGTGGCACAGAGAAGACTGAGTTGCTGGAACATGATCTATTTTGATTACTAAAAATCTTAGCACTGCTAATTTAGTCAGTTGGTACGTTATGAACGTAGAGTCTGTGTGTTCAAACTGTTCTTGGTTGGTGTTTTTTTTTTTTTTTTTTTTTTTTTTTTTTTTACTTAATAAGTTCTCCAGATAGTTGCCATGGAAATAATCCTGGATTCAGGGAGGATGTGAAGGCCCCGAAGACGCCGGCGCGGTGGCAGCCGCGTGTGGTCTGCACGTTCTGGGCTTGGCTCAACGGCACAGCCCGGTGTTGTGACTGGCTCCGGGGTGGGAACCAGCTTGTTCCTCCCATGCCTGTCCCACTTCCCCCTTTTGGCGTTTCGGGCAGAATCTTCCTGATTTTCGTAGCACAGAAAAGTTGAAGAAAAGCCTCTCTGCTGGTTTTCAAGGCTGATTGTTTTTCTGTCTTGTCTTTGCCTGAATCACACTAATGTGAAAAGGTTTTTCTGTTGCCTTTACCTTACCTGGACCTTTGTGGCTGCTGGGGGTCTGTGTCGAATTTGGGGAGATTTGCCTTGTTCTGCTCCTGGAGCATTGGGAACTGTGCTGGATGGGGCCTCAGCAGGAGCCTCCCCCAGGCCCCTCTTTGTGCTGCAGAAAAACAAACCTGCTTCCTCTGCGCCTGAGTTTTCTTTTTCCACAACTTCCTTATTGTGCAGATGTTGTGTTTTTGGTGAAATCTGTGTGTGTGGTTTCCAGACACTGTCATCAGAATGTGTTTTGTGTGGCTTAAACCAAACCTGGGCACTTCTGGCTTGTGATAAGGCAGACAATCCTAATTGCAGGAAAATTCAGGTTCTTTTCCCATCTTCGCAAGACTTGAAAAAATGCCTTATTATTTAAGCTGGGATTTGTGGCATGAGATGGATATTGGGCTGTGTGGATCCTGTTGATCAGTGGGGCAGGACCAAGCACAGGAGCTGCCAAAGCAGCTGCTCATCTTGTACCAGATTTCTGCCAGAGCAATGTCCAGGGGAAGCATCTCTGGCACTGGTGGAGACCCTGAGTCACAGAATCCCAGACTGGTTTGGGTTGGAAGAGACCTTAAAGCTCATCGGTTCCACCCCCTGCCATGGGCAGTGGCACCTTCCACTGTCCCAGGTTACTCCAGGCCCTGTCCAACCTGGCTTAAGCAGCTACAGTTGAAATGTAATTGCTTTGATACCAGGCCAAAGGAGTGATGTATTTCCAAAGCCTGAAGAGTAGTTGTGGTAGGTTTAATTTTGGGCAAACAGTGGAGGAGGCGTGCTGTTAAGTTGTAGGGACAAAGCCTTGGAGAACCGTTTTCCTACATGGTGGCTCAGTACAATGGGACACTGTCCCTTCTTCAGTGGTGAAATACAGGTGGATCACAGAGTGGTTTGCGTTGGAAGGGACCCTAAAACTCATCTTGTTCCAAACCTTGCCTGTGCACTTTAAATTGCAGCTGAAACAGCAACATACAAGAGATTTTCCTATCTATTACTTATTTTTTTTCTGGAGAGCTGAAGTGCCCTTTCTCCTCCCCCCCTCTTATTTGCATCTGTTATTGAGTAGCTCTTGCTGGGATGTGTAGGAAGCCATGCAGTGCAGCCTGCCCTTCGTGTGGCAGGGAAATGGAGATGGAGATCCCATGGCTCCGCCGCCCTCCCACCTCTCACCCCCAAACACACCTGCCCTGGATCACTCCGTATCTCAGCCCAGTGATGGGGAATCTCAAAGGCAGCTTAAAACAGCCAAGTCAGCACCTTAACAAAGATGACTGAGGCCCCACCAGCTCGCTGCAGACCCCACCTCCCCATTCCTATTCCAGGCAGCAGCTCTGCATCCTTTTACGCTGCGCTGGGTGTATTAAATTAGGGAGCAGAGTGACAGCTGGGCAGGAGCTGGGAACAATGCAGATAAAGTTGGCTTTCAGCGCTGTGACCCTCTCCAGGCTGCACGCCAGGAGACTATAAATAATTGATAGGAGCAGCCACCCTGGCCAGCACGCTAATGTACCGCGCGGCTCCGGCGGCGAGCGGAACTGCGCTCCCCATTACATCACCCGGGCTCTCCGACCGCCAATGTCATTTCTCTGCTTTTAAATAATAAATTGCACTGGGAGTTGAAATACTCCTTCGCCCCATTCAAGCCTACCAGGGTGTGCAACTACACAAATGAATTTTACAGATGGTAAAATAAATTTTGTAGCAAGCCAAAGAGAATTCCTCGCGGGAGGAGTTCAGCCCCGAGGATTCGCCCGAGATTGGCGATGGGTTATGGGGATCAAAGGCAGCTGTTGGTGGTGTTGGAGCTGGCTCGTTATCTGGAACAACTTTGAAGCTTGACTTGGGGTCACTGGTCTAAGTTCATGGGTAGTTTCGGGAGTAAAGTTCTCCGGTGTTGCAAGTCAGAAAATCCCCCTTGGCCGGGGCCGTGTCCGTGAGCGAAGGCGTGCGAGTGGCGCGCGCCGGCTCGGCTTCCGCTTCCAGCAGCTGGAGCTTCCCAGCAGTGAAAACAGCCTGATGTAACCCAAACCCTGAGATCTTTCCCCTGAGTCTGTCTGTAACCTCCTGCTTACCCACAAATATGTGGAGAAAAGCTAAAATGTGCTTTGGCTAATCATAGAATCAGGGAATGGTTTGGGTTGGAAGGGACCTTAAAGCTCATCCAGTCCCACCTCCTGCCCATGGGAAGGACACATTCCACTAGACCAGGTTGCTCCAGGCCCCATCCAACCTGGCCTTTCCAGCCTCTGGGAACAGTGGCTCTGACCACAGGGGAACACCTTTTTGGTGGACCTTTGCAGCTTTTTATGTTCATTTGTGTGGGGCTGCAAGGATTTTGAAAATATAACTAAAATAAAAAAACCCTGTGAGTACTGGACTAGAATCCACAAACATTAGGAATTGGGCAGGTTGTGGTGCCCTGTTCCTGATAGATTAGTGGAGAATAAATAGAGAAACAAACCAGAGAGCAGTCAGCTGTTAGTATGGAAAAAAATGAGTGAAATTCTGGGAAAACCGAGAGCAAGGACCTGCAGTGCATGACCAGAGCAGCAGAACACAAAGGTGAAAGATGCTTTACTCAGCACTGAGTATGAAGCAGAGTCACAGAATGCTTTAGGTTGGGAAAGACCTTTAGATCTTTGAGAGCACCTATTCCCTCAGCACTGCCGAGGCCACCCCTAACCCGTGACCCCAAGTGCCACATCCAAATGGCTCTTAAATCCCCCCAGGGATGGTGACTCTGCCACTGCCCTGGAAAGACATTTGGGACTTCCAGGAATTATCTGTCCTGTGAGTGCATCTTGCAAGTCTCAAAACCTGTGCAGGGTGACTGAAAAGGGTGGTTTCTCACCTTCCAGAGGAAGGGACTTAGGGAATGATGGTTTCCAAACCAGGAAGTGAGCGATGGCACAGAGCTGCCTAAGGAAGTGTAAGCTGCTTACGGTGGATTAGATGAGTGCCTGCTTAGCTCTGCAATTAGAGAGGGAGATGGTGTGATAAATCATGAGTAACCAGCTTACCTGTCCCGTGATGTTGTTTATCTCCGGGCACATGTGCTCCAGTTTCCATAGGTGGTGGAGCATCTGCTTTTAAAGGAGGAGGTCTGGAAAAGAGGATGTGCTTTCCGTACTGTTTGCTGGAGTTTCTTTGCTACCCTTGAACATCAGGTTTGCCCTGGAGTGAAGCTCTTTCCTGAGGAGCCCAGATGTGTGTCACTGAATTGGAGTCACACTGCAGGGCTGGTTTGTGTTTTCCAAGAGGTCCTGGGCTCCTGGTCCGAGGCCATGGCCCATGAGGGTGGTGGCAGCAGCCTTTATATGCTTTTCTTGAGCCCATCCCTTGTCCTGCTGCTGCCATCCCCGAGTTGCCCTGTGGTGGGACCTCACAGGAGGCAGCACAGGGGAAGGGGAAGGTGTTTTCCAGGGGTGCTGAGCTGCAGCAGCATCTCAGCCTTGCACAGGCTCCCCAGAGGATGCCATGGTGTTCAGCTGCCCTGGTGGTGCTTGTTCCCTGCAGCTGCACAGCAAGAACAGCCTGCACAGCTCTGGGGTGTTGCTGACGTCGGTCTGTAAATACTCTGGACACAGGAAAGCTTTTATTGGGCATATGTGTGAAATACTGAAACTGTTCCTTACTGGTGGTTGAGCTCTGGGTGATCCACCTGCCTTCGTCTCCAGCTGATCCCTGCCAGCCTTCCGTGCTGGGAGGACACAAGTCCCAGCAGCAGCAGTGCAGAGCTTGCTTTTTCCCATCCCAGCAACTCTGCCTTGTCCTCCCCAGATCAGCAGTGTCCCCTCCACCTCTCCCAGGTGTACAGCTTAGCAAACACATCCAGAACACTGCAGGATTTTGGCCAGCTTTAGAGAACTGGTTGATGGGAGAAGTGATTCTTCTCCAGGAAACCAGCGCAGCCCGTGTGTGGTGCTGTTCACACTGGGACTTGTAATTGGTCCTTTCCCAGGTGATGGTGACAGGTGACTTGTGCTGGTGTCCCTGGGGAATGGTGTTCCTCAAACTGAAATACCCATCCAGAATTTTAGGGTCTATCTGAAGATTTGGCTCGGAGGTGCACAAACTGTGATACAACCTATGGAGAGGGGCTTCCAGATTAAGGGAATAGGTGATGAAGATGCCAAAGATTTATCATGGAATCCATGGTTTGGGTGGGAAGGGACCTTAGAGCTCATCCTGTTCCGCTCCCTGCCATGGGCAGGGACACCTTCCACTAGCCCAGGTTGCTCCAAGCCCTGTCCAACCTGGCCTTGGACACTTCCAGGGATCCAGGAGCAGCCACAGCTTCTCTGGGCACCCTGTGCCAGGGCCTCCCCACCTTCACAGGGAAGACTTTCTTCCCAGTGTCCCACCTAACCTTGCCCTCTCATCCCAGGGGGCTGAGGACATGCTGATAGCTTCAGCCCCTGCTCCTGCCAGCAGGACAGCAGAGAGCAGGAGATGCTGCTGCAGCTCCATGCATGGGACATTCATCAGCTGGTTCCCACTCTGGCTGGTTCTGCTGGCCCCATCCCCTTCTTCCCCTCCATCCTTCTCTGCAGCTCACCTTCCCGAGCCTGGGAAAGGGCCTGTGCTATTCTTAGCAGCTCGGCAGAAGATGCAGGCAGGAGCCTTTGATGGAGGGAGCAGGAGTAACCATGGCAGTCTCCTGGAATTGGGAACCGTGGATTACAGACATTAAAAGGCATAAAGCAAATAGCAGGATTATCCTTGGTGGTGGTTTTCGAGTGAGCAGAAGGCACTACTTGATTTCCATGTTTAGGTGAGGCACTGTAAATTACCTGCAGTTAAAAAATAATGCTAATTAAATTCAGATGCAATAACGATTAACACTGCTGATCTCAATGTGCTGGATTTCCTTGCGGCTCTAATTGACAGAGAAAAAGCCCCAACCCTACCTGGGAAAAGGAGGAGGGATTCTTGCTTCTGGCTCCATGCAGGATCCTCCTTCTGGAGCAGTTGTCAAGTTTGTATTTCCCCTTTCCCTGCCTTATTATTTTTATTTTTAATGCAAGGCACTTCGCAGAATCACAAAATCATTGAGGCTGGAGAAGACCCCCAAGATCATCGAGTATGACTGATCCCTACTTTGTCACCAGACCAGAGCACTGAGTGTCATGTCCAGTCATTCCCTAGGGATGGGGACTCTACCACCTCCCTGGCAGCTTCTTCCGATGCCTGACCACCCTTTCCAGGACAGAATTCCTGCTGATGTCCCACCTGACCCTCCCCTGGCACAGCTTGAGGCTGTTTCCTCTTGTCCTGTCCCTGTTCCCTGGGAGCAGAGCCCGACCCCCTCTCACTGCCCCTCCTGTCAGGGAATTGTGGTGAGCCACAAGGTCTCTCCTGAGCCCCCCTGTTCCCTCAGCCTGTTCTGGTGCTCCAGCCCCTTCCCCAGCTCCGTTCCCTTCTCTGGACACTGCAGCAAAATCAGAGGAGCTGCATTGGCCAGTGACCAGAGGCAGGATCCGGGAGCTGCCCCAAAGCTCTGCCCGCATGGCTCTGCAGGCTCCTCGTGCCTGTGGGTGGTGGGTGCTCACACCGAGCCCCAGCACGCCCTGCCCTGAGCAGGAGGCACCGTGCCCTCCTCCTTCCCTTGGTTTTGCAGAGCAGAGGGGAATGACCGGGTGGTTTGGGCCTTCTCCCACAGCTTCACTTAGCATGCGAACGGTGTTCTGTGCACAGCCAATTCCGCTTTCAACTTCAGCGAGTGCCGAGGCTCTGCCTAAATGGGCCTGCTAAAGATATTTTTTGACATTTGAAAATCCTATTAAGGCCGTTTCTCCATCTCCCCTCGCTCCCTCCCCGCTGCCAGCTCACCATGGAGGCTCTGCAAAGGTTTCTTTAGGCGGCCGGGTCACGTCCTGCACAACAGGCCTGGGGAATATGGGTCACAACGAGACGAGGGGAACAAAAACCATATTGTCCTCGTGTCTTACGCTGATGGCTGATTGAGGGACTCCCTGAACGGACAGTTTAGGGTCTTAATGAGGTAGCAAACATGAGGTAATTCAGAATGTGCCCCTTTCAGGCCGCCTGCTCGACGCAGGGCCGGCCAGGAGCGGGTTCCTCGCTCCTGCTCCTCTTTTCCAAGGGCACAGGTCTGGCAGCACGTCCTTGGAGCAGAGTTTGCCATGGTTCCCATTCCTGCGTGACTCACTGGTGAAGCCCATGAGCACATTGTTGATTTTCTTATTTACAAATAATGCTCTAAGTTGAAGCTGTTACTCATTGACTTTAGAACGCAGGGCTGGAGGCTGGAGCTGGTCCCACTTCGGCCTCATATTGCAGCTTCTTCTCCAGGCTCTGTAAAATTAAATTTAAAGAAGGATTTCTATCAAATCCTCATTTTCTGGGAAATTCCTGAAACCGAGAGCAGCCTGCAGTGGGACAATCACCAGTTGTGCTGGTAGGTGTGTAATTACCCAGGTTTTGGGGAGCTGGGATGCAAACAAGTTTGCATACATTGAATTACAGGCGGTGTTTTAATAGTATGTTTTTTAGGTCTTGGCTTGGATCCAGAATTTTTTCGTGCTATTATCCTCTATTTACAGCTCTCAGAAATCAGCTGATGTCACTGCACATATGTTTAGAGCCGTTGCTAAGGTGATTAGCTCCAGAATTCAACGCCTACGCAGCGCTGATGAAAGGCTGAGAAACTGCTCGGCAGCGTCTGTTCAGAGCTTTGTCGGCTTCAACTATTAAGAACCATAAAACAATATTACCCAATTCTAGGGTAAATACGTTGGCCTTACTGATAATCGTGCATCAGGTTCTACAGAGGAGCAGAGGCTTTATCTGGCACGTTTAACTAAGCCTGGGAACGTTTTTCACTGGGAAGGTGTTCTAAAATCACCCAGTTCCTCATGTCCGTGAGCCTGTGCAGGGTTGTGAGTTCAGGGTTTCCTCTGCCAGGACGTGACAATCCAGGCCCAGGCCAGATGTCTGCTGTGTGTCCCATGGGCAGGGACACCCTCCACTATCCCAGGTTGTTCCAAGCCCCATCCAACAGCCACCACCTTCACTCACATGGCAGAATTTCTTCCCAGTATCCCATCTAACCCTGCCTCTGGCAGTGGGAAGCCATTCCCTGTGTCCTGTCCCTCCAGGCCCTTGTCCAAAGTCCCTCTCCAGCTCTCCTGGAGCCCCTTCAGGCACTGGAAGGGGCTTTGAGCTCTCCCCAGATCCTTCTTTTCTCCAGGCTGGACACCCCCAGCTCTCTCAGACCCAGCAGGACCCAGTCTCTAGTGGGAGTCTGTCTTCTGGAATAGAAATTAAAGTCATTTACCTTCTCCTCCCCTTGTGGACAATGGTATCAAGTTGCCTTTCTCACCAGGAGTGGGATCCTCTTACCTGCCCAGCTCCTGCTCCCAGAGCAGCAGGAAAATACCTTTATTCATGGTGGAGAAGCCATGGAATACAATCAGGTTGCCCACAGCCTACACCAAAAATGGGCTTCCAGGTTATATTTCATAGGTGAAAACTCTGTTTTGGTTTAAGTCCATATATTAAATGTACATGGAATATCTTCTTTGCAGTTCAAGGCACATTAATGTCCTTAAAAAAATTAAAAATCTAGCATTTAAACTATGTAAATATGTAGATAAATAAATATATTTTTGCCCCAGTCATCTAGTGCACAGTATGTATTGTAGATGTTCACAAGCATTTTTTTGCCTGGGAGTTTGCTGCTCTCCCACTGATTATTTTTTCCTTTCCTTTTTTAAAGGAATCTGGCTAAGGCTTGACCTAGTTTGGCTGTCATCACACCGTGAACAGTGCAAGCCTTCACCTAACATAGCTCCCTATATTTTTGTTCTGTAGGCTGTGCAAAAATAGCCACACACAGCCAACAGCTGGGGGTGAGCAGCAGCACAGGGTTTGCAAGGAGCCAGGCTGGGAAGGGGCTGTGGCATCAGGGATCTCTCTGGGAGCAGACACTGAACCTGGTCAGTGGGATGGGAGCCTCTGAGGGGGATTGTAAAAGAGGAGGAGGGAGAGGGGCTGGGGACAAGGGCCTGGAGGGACAGGACACAGGGAATGGCTCCCCACTGCCGGAGGGCAGGGATGGATGGGATCTTGGGGAGAAAGTCTTCCCTGTGAGGGTGGGGAGGCCCTGGCACAGGGTGCCCAGAGAAGCTGTGGCTGCCCCTGGATCCTGGAAATGTTCAGGTCCAGGTTGGACAGGACTTGGAGCATCCTGGGCTGTGGAAGGTGTCCCTGCCCATGGCAGGGGATGGAATAGCATGTTGAAGGTCTCTTCCCACCCAGAGCATTCCAGGATTCCATGAGGTGCTTGTCTGCAGAAGTAAAACCTGCTTTACAGCTCCTGTCTCCTGTGAAAGGAGGAGGGGATGGGATGGGATACGCCATGGGAAGCACATCCTTGGTGCTGAAACCTCCCCAGCTGTGTCTGGAGCCCCTGTGGGTCCCCAACAGTCTGGGACCATCCCTGGAGGGATCTCCCTGGATAGATCCCCCCTGGCCTGCCCAGGGTGGTCCATGCACAGCCCAGTGTTGCTGAATGTGCCCTTGCTGGGATTTCTGGCATGGATTTTTTCTTTTAAGAAGTGGTTTCGTTTGGGTGGATCACCTGGGAACAGTTGTGGTCTCACTGAGTGGATTCCCAGGTGCGTTTCCAGTGGAATTCTTTTGCCAGGCTTTCCTTTTGCAAGAATGGCATTAAAAACGTGACATTTTGGGGGAGTTTGGTTCTGCTGTCCTGGCTCCAGGCTCCCAGGGGCAGCCCTGTCCTGTCCCTTAGGCTTGGTTCAGCTGCTGCAGGGCATGGGACCCTGGGAGGGCATCCAGGATGGGCTCCTTGCTCCTCTGCCTGGGAGAGTTCTCTCCCTGGGCCCTCCTGGAGGCTGGCATCTGTGGTGGCCATAGGAAAGCTAAAGCAGCAATGAATACCTGAGGTTTTATCGTGGAATTATAGGATGGTTTGGGTTGGAAGGGATCTTAAAGATCACCTAGTCACACCCAGGAATTGTACATTAAATAAATAACCCAGCAAACCATCTCCAGACTGGCACTGGTTTTGCTCTCATGGAGAAGTCTCTGGATTCTCTCCCAGTTAGGTGGACCTGGACAGAGAGCTCTGCCCTTACCCTTGGTCACTGGTGTTCCCAACATCTGCACCAAGAGGGAAAAGCTGCAGTAGTTTCACTATTTCTAGAAAATTCTGTCCTGCTTTCAGTCCAGCTTCTGTGGAGAGTGCTGGGCTGTCTCATGCCATCCCCTTGAACCTTCTCCAGGGCTGCTGGGACATTTAGCAGCTCCCACGGATCCTGTCCCATGGGTGGGTGACATGGGGTCCTGCATGTGGCAGGGGGGTGCAGCCACATTCACCCTCCTGGAGATTTGAGCTTTCATTCTGGGAATCCAAATGTAGCTCCGTGTGATCAAGTGCTCGCAAAGAAATGGAGTAATCCATACTTGGGACAAGTCCAGGGCTTAAAATTCCTAACAGCCTCTTTCCCATCTCGGCAGCATGTGCTGCACTGAAGGATTCAGAGTCAAGGTCTTTGCTGCTGATGGTTTAATTCGGACAATAAGCATCACTTAAAAGTGGCATTTTACTGCATTCGTTTCACTCTTACTTTCCAAAGAATCCTTGTGATCCATTCAGGCTCCTCCCTTTGGATGCTAATGGACTTCTGCTGGGATTTTGTTGTTCCTGCGAAGCACCAGGGTCCCGTGTGCTGGGGCTGGGGCTGGAGAGCTGCTCTGCCCTGAGACAATGCCCCCATTCAGGGCCAGCCTCAAGGGGAGGGGAGGGGAGGGGCGGTTCTGATGGCAATTAGTGTGCAAAGCCGGTCCTAATCGATGCCTCTGCTGGGTGTCCAGAGTGTTGAACTGGTCCTTCCCAGGCTACACTACACTAAACCTGTTCCTTAGGCACTTTTTAGAAAGCAAGGGAAAAAAATTCCCGGTTCACATCTCAGCAAGAGTGGAGCATCTGCAGGAATCGTGGTGGGAGAGAGCAGCCACAGCTGGTTTGGACTGGGCTTTTTGGAGTAAAACCTGCTAAAAATAATGCTTGGTCCTCACAGCTTTCATCTGTGGGGTGGAGGGGGACAGCAGAAGGTGCTCCCACAGGACAAGGGTGTCGTGAGGGGCTGCCAACAAGTTGTCCAGAGCAGCTGTGGCTGCCCCTGGATCCCTGGGAGTGTCCAAGTCCAGCTTGGACAGGGCTTGGAGCAAACCCTGGGCTAGTGCAAAGTGTCCCTGCCCATGGCAGGGGTGGGATGAGATTAATGTCCCCTCAACCCGAAGCATTCCAGGATCCTGTGGTTTAATTTGCTGTTGTTCGTCCTTAGCAGGGGGCCAAACAAGCCACATTTTGCTGTAGCTCTTTGCTGCCAAAATTGCCAGCATATCCCAGTACTGTGGGATGTGCTGTGTGCACGGGCTCAGTGTGGCAGGGCAGCCCTGCCTGTCCTGCACAGCTCCTGGCACGGTGTGGCACCTGCAACATCCTGCATTTTACAGGAAACCCCCTGGATCAGGAGCTGCATGGCTTGTCCATACCCCAGTCTGTCCGTACCCTGCTGGTCATACCCGAAGGGAACAATCACACTTTGTGTTCCACAAGCTGTTTTTAATCTCTTGGCTCAATCCCAGTCACAAGGCTCTGAGGTGAAAGGGCTTAGGGAGACCAACATGAACCGTGACCGTCCCCATCGGCACCGGGGATGCAGACCTGGAATAGCCAAACCGTGTGATCCAGTGTGCCAGGAGCTGCAGGAGCTGCTCTGCTGCCTGGCTTGGCCTTGGGAATGGTCTGGAATGCAGCAGGAGGCTCTGCAGAACCATCTCTGATGGCTCCTGGTGGGGCAGTGTCTCTGGATAGGTCTGTTGGCCGGTGGCGTTTGAGGCAGTCGTGGCTGATGTGTGGCCTTAAGGAGTTTGTCACTCGTGCTGTGTTGTGGGAAGGGCTCTTTGACTTCTGATGAGTGATGGATTAGCCTGGAAGTGGGAGCTGGAGACCTCAAGTCCCACTCTTGGGAACATCAGTATGGAATCATCACAGGATCCAGGAATGGTTTGGGTTGGAAGGGACCTTAAAGTCCATCTCATTCCACCCCCTGCCATGGGCAGGGACACCTTCCACTGTCCCAGGGTGCTCCATGCCCTGTCCAACCTGGACTTGGGTACTCCCAGAGATCCAGGGGCAGCCACAGCTTCTCTGGGCACCCTGTGCCAGGGCCTCCCCACCCTCCCAGGGAAGGATTTCTCCCTTATATCTGATTAGAATTTCTCCTCTTTAAAACCATCACCCTTTGTTCTGTTGCAGCAGACACTCTTGGAAGGTTTGTCCCCATGTTTCTTATGGGCCCCTTTAAGTATTGAGAGGCCATTTTAGGATTTGCTGAAATGAGTAAATAATACAATTGTTTACAGAACATTGGCAGGTGTAATTCCTACACGGGGGCTACATTCAGGTGTCCTTTGAACCTGAGCCTGGCGTGGCTGCCTGGGGAGGAACTCACTCAGAGCACATCGGGGATAATTGTATATGGACTTTTCCTTGGACTTCATGCAGTTGTTCCTTTTGCATGGAAAATGGGATTGAATGGGAACAGTGAAGCCCTGGTGTGCTGGGGGAGCTGCTGGGGATGTTTCCGGTTCTGACCCCACTCTCCAGTGGCTCAGCACACCCACCCCAGGTGATGGGGCTGGTGCAGCACAGTGGGTGGGATGGGGTGGGATAGACTTTCCCCCTATGGCACCAAGGCGTTAACATTTTCCCAGGAATTCTAAATACATCCCTTCATGTGCAGGCTGGGTTGTGACTCACACCCTTGGGCTGATGGCAGCAGCAGCGTGGTGAGCTCGCACTAAAATGAGGACAGAACTCAGCTTCTTAAGGCTGGTCACGTGTTAAAGATGCAAAAGGATGTAAAGATTAAAAAAATGGGGAAAAAAGGATGGGAGAGAAAACCAGCAGGTGGAAGTGTCCCGATCCAGCAGTTTCCATCCATCCAGAGTAATGAGGGATTGGAGAGCTGCTTCCAGCTCTGGACCTGCAGTGTTCTCTGCTCACACACACACTTATGGACAGTGTGTTATGGGCCAGAACTAGAAACAGGTGCTTTTTAGCATTAGGAAAGCAGAAAATTGCCCCTCTCCTGGTGTGAGGGTCTTGCCCCTGCTTTCTAAGAAATGCTGAGTATGTCTTTAAATGGAAGAGAGTGGAAATGGTGTTGTGGAGGATCTTTGATTCCACTTAGACTATGGAAAACTGTACTACTGAGTTTAAAAAAGGGGAAAAACTAAAAAGCAAGCTGGATTAAACGTGTTGGTTAGTGGTGTTCCTGTAGAACCATGTGGCCAGGTCCAGCAGAATAGGGATGTACAGAGCAGTTTTGGAAAATCTGCTTGGGGAGGTCTGAGGAGAGAGGGAAAGAGGGGAAAATACAACATGAACGAGTGACTTGACTTCAAATCCCTGCACTTCGACTTGACTCAGGGAAAACAGGTTGTGACAGTGCATGAGTCATACAGAAACTGCTTGGAAATAGAGGGGAATGTGAAAATGCCTTGGGATTTGGCCAGTGGGGACCTGTACCTCCACAGGCAGGCAGTGAGGGAGGGGAGTGGGTGGGAATGGAGCACGGAGGTCCCGTGGAGGTTGCTGTAAGGTGGGGTCTTGGAGGTCTTTTCCAAACTTTGGGATTCTTTATGCATGGAGCATGTAGGTTCCATGAGGAGCCACTGCTTGGTTTGTGGTCTGTTGGTGGAGTGGGAGGAAGAGGAGGAGGAGGAGGAAGGCTGGGGAAGCCCTTGAAGGTCACCATGCTCCCCAGCTTTGCAGAGCAGCACAAGGAGCCCTTGGCCAGTAGAAGAACATGAAAGGATTTCAGTGCAGATCTGTTTATATTGATATTCTCAAGAACATGGGGGATCAAAAGCTCAGGGAAGCACTGGGGAGTTTGTTTTAAGTGTTGTGGATACACAGCTGGATCTTCCCTGCTGAAAACAAGGCACAGGGAGGGAGGAGGGCACAGATGGAGCCACGGGCTCTGGTGCCCCTCTGGCACTGGAGCCCAATTGGTGAATCAGCAGCCCTGGGTTGGGATGCTGCATCCCCAGGCTGTGCCTGCAGGGAGCTGAGTGCTCCCATGGGAGCAGATTTGTACAGGAATCTCATCCAAACCAGGCTCTGACTAAGTCCCATCGCCCCAGTGCCATGCCAGGCTGGGTTTAGGATGTGGCTACACCTTGGAAAAATCTTGGGTTCTTGCTGTGAGGTCCCTTTTAAGGCAGTGCTCACACGACAGGCTGCTTACAGGGAAAATTGAGCTGCTGCTGCAGCACCTGGTGCATCCTGAAATCCCTGACAACTGCCTTGGAAAGCAATCTCAAAGCCTATCTGTCTTGACAGTGTCTCTTAATGGCTTACTAATAATGCCTGAAGATTTGCTGGAGCTCTGCCACAGCCCTGCTGTAGAATCACAGAATCATGGAATGGTTTGGGTGGGAATGGATCTTGCAGCTCATCCTGTTCCACCCCCTGACATGGGCAGGGACACCCTCCTCCAAACCTTGTGCAGCCTGGCTTTGGCAGGTTCAGAATGCTCTGCTCTCTTACAAACCTAGAACCTCTCAGTTTTCTGTGATTAAACTAAATTCCCCCCAAACTAGGAGCCTTAGAAGATGTTTTCCAAGGAGGTAGTCTGCAGGAAGGGAGGGATCTCCTCAATTTCTGGCAGAGGTGCAACGTTCAGGAGTGCTTTGTAGTGGGGTTTTGTGTGGGTTCATTGTCATCTACGGCCACTTCATCATGGGGGACATGGGAGCAGCTTGGATTTCTTAGAGTTAAGGTTATTGTGTGAATCCACAAGCAAAAATTCCAGCTCCATAAACACATTTTGCCATGGCATGGGGTTTGTGCCTGTCAGGATGGGGAAGGGGTCATGTAATCCGGGCATACAGCACTAGATTAAATTATCATGTGCTACAGAGTATTAAATCCCAGGGTTTGCTCTCATTTTTGGAGAGGAGGGGGATTTCTGGGACAGAGCAACATTGCTGCTGAGCTGAAGGAGGGTTTTATTGTAAAATAAGATAGGAATGAGAAGACTCAGTGCACACCTGGGCTTTAGTCATTGCCAGAGAAGGTTTGTGTACAGCCCTGACAGCTCAGGTGCTCCAGAGTTCCAGGGAGGAAGAGGAACATTGTGCAAGGGAGGCTCAGGTTGGACATTGGGAAGAATTTCTTCACAGAAAAGGTTATTGGAAGGGGCTGCCCCGGGAGCTGGTGGAGTCCTTATCCCTGGTGGTGTTCAGGGGATCTCTGGACATGGCACTCAGTGCTCTGGTCTGGTGACACAGTGAGGATTAGTCACAGGTGGGCCTTGCTGGTCTTGGAGGTCTTTTCTAATCTCAGTGATTCCATGAAAGCAAAACCAAATGGAAGCCAAGAGTTTTACTGGTTTTACTGGGGATGGTCAGTTTTAGTGCTGGGAGAACGTGTAGGAGCAGCCAAGCACATGGAGAATCCTTGGGCTAAACAGGGAGCAAAGGCAGCACGGGGCTGGGTTTTACATTTAGGAAGCCCCGACGTGCCCAGTGCTCCAGGCAGTGCCAGGCTCTCCTCCGGCCCAGCCCGTCCTCCTCCTGCTCCCCTGGGCTCCGCTGACGCCGTGTTAATAATTACTAGAATGTACTTTCGGGCAGGTTATTTGTTTTCCCTCCTCATGATGTGCAAGAGCGGATAATGAAATTAATTTGCACACTTGGTGAGTTTGCAAAGCCGGCTTCAGCCGCGTTGCCGCGATACTGCGGCGGTGCCGGCGGCTCCCGGGGCCGGTGTTTGCACAGCCGGGGCAGCCGGCTGCTGGCGTGGGCAGACACGGCTCGGAGGGAGCTGGGGTGTACCCAGCCAGGAGGAGAGCTCCCTGCAGAGCCAGCACGGAGCGTGCGGGCAGGAAAAGCCCTTCCAGGCTGTAAAACCCCTTTCCGACGTGGAGTGTTTTGACGCTGCCGATTCCAACCAGTTTAGTAGGTCAGCAGCCCAAGGAAGAAATTCCAGTGTTGCCTCCTGCAGGTTGTAGAGCTCTTGGTGGGATCACCTGGAGCCCATTGGTGAATTCAGGTGTTTTGCTGCTGTAAGGTCTGAGTCCTGTATCCCCCAGCCCAGGTGTGTGGTACGTGAACCTCGGGGTTTTCCAGGAGCACTGGGCAGGTTTCAGTCAGGAGGTGGCAGGTGAAGTCCAGTCTGTGGGATTCTTTGGGGAGCTGGGCTTCACCGTGCAGTGGTTGGGAACTGCAGCTCCAGCATTCCCATCTCCCTCACCACGTGCTTGGCCGGGAGGCAAAAGCAGTTTAGGACAAGACATGGTTGAGTCGTTTTCTGTGCCCTAATTCACCACACAGGTAAAGGACCGAGCCAGGAGCACAAAACCGTGTCAAAGGCTGACACTCCTGTCCTGCTCTCGACGCCCCTGGGGCCGAGCCCTCCATGGGCACCCAGCAGCACCCACCCTCTGGTGCAAGGGGAGCTCAGCGTGGCTGTGCGTTCCTGAGCTGGGTTCTGCCAGGGTTCCAGTCTGGTTTGGGAGAAGGTTCGGTCCTCAGATCACAGGGAGAAGCTGGCTGTGCTCAGCTCTCAAGGCTGTGGTTCCCCTCTGCCTGCTGTGATCCTGCTGGCAGCACGTGCTCCGTGTGCCAGGTGTGCCACATCAGCCTGGCACAGGCCTGGGGGACCAGGAGGAAATAGCACCGCTCCAATTGGTCCCTTCCTACCTGAATCCTCATGATCCAAGGCTTGCCTCCATGCATCCCTTGGTGTGTTATTTTGGTGTGGCTGCAGCCTGGTTTTGGGTTGCACTTGGGGTAGAGGTTGCCTGTCACTCCCAGCTTGTTTTCTCCCCACCCCCAGGGTCACAGAGCCTGGCTTTGATCACTCCCTTCTCCAAATTCTGCTACTGAGTGCCACGTGTTCCCACCGGGTTCCTCAGCCTGGGGGAGGCAGGCAGATCCAGCAGGCAGCTGGGAGACAGACCTTGCTTTTTAAGGAAGACAAGGAGGCGGCAGAGAATCTGTTGGGTTTTTTTCCCCCAATTTGCCACACGGATGTGTTGTCTGAGCTTTGCCTTTTGGAAAATGCTGGGGCTCCTGGGTGAGCTGTGTTGGGGCTATGCTGGGGACACCCACAGGGCCACACACCCCCCACCACGGCACGTGTCTGGTCAGCTGCTCCAAGTATTCCTAGAATTTTGGAGTCATGGAATAGTTTGGTTTGGAAGGGACTTCAAAGCTCATCTTGTCCCACCCTGTGCCATGGGCAGGGACACCTTCCACTAGACCAGATTGATCCAATCCCTGTCCAACCTAGCCGTGAACACTTACAGGGAAGGAGGATCCACAACCTCTCTGGATATTCTCAGTTTTTGGCCAGTGTTGAAGCAACAGCTTTATAACAAATTGTTTTACCAGAGGCCTCATGTCACTTCCTTGGGTGCAAAATCAAGAGGGGCTCTCAGGTTTGTGTTTTTGGGGACTCAGTCCTTAGAGAAAAATCTGTTAAAGCAGGTCTGTTCTTACAGCTGCCCATCACTCCTGCTCCAATGGCACCTTCAACAAGAGCTCTGTGGAGAAAATGGAGTTTCCCCCATACAAGAACATGCCCTTTTTGGTAAACACATTCCTGTTCCTTTATATACAATAGAACTCCTTCAAAAGCTGTGTGATTTGGGAGATGGAAATCTGCAGGTTTGTGGAGAATTCACCTTGCTTTGATTGTTTGCAAACCATCAGCAGGGCTGTGCCTGCCCAAACCTCCCCTGCAGGCCCCTGGCCCAGGATGGCCCCTTCCCCTCGGCTGTGACGTGTGACCAGCCAGGGTCCTGGCACAGAGCTGAGCCAGGCCTGAGCCTCCTGGCACTGCCACGGCCCAGCCACCGTGTGCTGGACACCAGGAACAGGAAAACCAGACAGGGGGTTGGCTTCTGGAACGAGATGAGCAGAAGTGGCAAAGGTGACGAGCAAGGTGCTTCTCCCCATACACCTGGCAGCACAGGGTGTGAGGTTTGCTTGGAGGAGCTCAGGATCTGTGTGTTTCCCGTGTTGGCTGTGGCACACAGAGCCCCACGGAAGCACAGCAGGTGCTTTCCTGTCACACAGCTCATTCAGCAGTGATGGGCTGTCGTCAGCAGCACAGCTCCAGCCAGAGCTCAGTTCCAGCTCGGGCTGAAACAATCAGAAATGCACTGTTGGTATCGCCGTGTCAGGACTCAGGAAGCCACCGTGGCTTTTGGAGTGGCACAAAAAGCGTGGTGACAGTTGGGAGGGAGCACCAGCAGCTGAGTTCAAGGGGAGCTGGCTCTGAGTGAGCCCAGAAATGCGCACAGAAGCCCTTCCATGCCCCACTCTCCTTCCCTCCCTTTGCTTCTGCTTCCCTGCCCTTCCCTGCTGCCTGCCCAGCCCTGGCTCTGTGCCGAGCTGCTCCCTGGTGCCTGGTGTGCCTGGGGAAAGGCTTCCCTGCTAAGAGCTGCCCTGGCACAAGGCTGGGACTTCACATGGCCTGGACTTCTCCTCATCTCCCCAGGTGCCTTCCATGCTTACAGAATTCCATTTAATGTGTGCTATGAATTGATCTTTTCATAGAATCGTGGAATGGTTTGAGTGGGAAGGGACCTTAAAGCTTCTCTTGTTCCACCCCCTGCCATGGTCAGAAACACCTTCCACTAACCCAAGTTGCTCTAAGTCCATTTCAACCTGGCCTTCTGTCCATGTCTATTCAGTTGTTGCCCTGTCATTTAAAAGCAGACAGTAACATGGCAAACAAATCTCAATGTTGCTGCAAAGTGTTTTGTACATGGGTCAAATGTGAGTCTGGAATCTGGAAGCCACTGGCCTCAGTGGGAAAGAAAAAAAGAGGAAAACAAAATTCCTGGGTTTGCAGATGCCAAATGAGAGGAAATCACTGAAGTTCTGTGCTGGATTTCCCCCAAAGCCTGAAGCCTTCAGGGCCCCTGTGTGACATTTATTCTGTCTGGTCCTTGCTCCTGAATCCACCAAAATATTTCTGAGGTTCCCACACTGGGAGGAAGCACGAAGATGCTGAAATGGAAAGAGGGGTCCTGAAAAGAATTGTGCAAGAATGGGGAGAACGAGGAATGTTTTGCTGCTATTACCATGGATTTTCCTCTCACAGCTGAGAGAAGATGTTACTGGGCTGTTGCAACATCATGGACTGAAACCAGATATAAACACAGACATCCCAAAGCTTTTGTCCAAATCCCCCCAGGCTCAGGCAGGGATTTCACTGGGGGGTAGCTGGTGTTGCAGAGCCCTCAATCGAGGGTCTCCTCGACTTGAAGGGCCCTGTTGCAATGGTCATGGCATCTTTTGCAAAGTATTTTTGGTTTCTTTCTCATGTAATGAATGTGCTTGGTCGTGGTCTCCTCTGGGGTTTAAGTGCTTAAGTCATGGGGTTTATTTGTAATTAAGTCTGTTTCTTGTCCTAGACATGCACACGATGATACCAAAAATTGAGCAGGAATGGAGTGAGTCTCAGTTGGATTTTACAGGGGGCTGTGTGTCCATTAAATGTGTGTGTCCATGTGCACATGTATGTACAGAGATGGGCACTGGGAATACAGAGTATTTATGGAATTAAAGCAGCCCAGACTCCCAGGGCCAGCTCTCTGCTCAGCTGTGTTATGCCAGAGCCAGTTGTGAGTGCCTGGGGTGAACAAGGAGCCGAGTTGTCAGTGATGAGGCCACAGAACAGTGATGCCTGTGCCTGTTCAAACAGCCAGAAATGAGCCCAAACCCATCCTTCATCCTCCTCCCTTCCCAAGCCTCCCTGTTGTGCAGCTGGGCAGCAGATGGGACTCACCAGAGCCACCACGAGCTTTCCATGGGCACGGTGCTGGTGCCACAGCCTCCCCTTGGGACAGGGCCCTGGTGCCAGCAGTGGAACATGGACCCTGCAGAGGTGGGAGCACAGAGGAGCCTCAGCCTGGCCGAGGAGGGAGCACAGCGAGCCAGCAGCCCCTGCCAGCCCCGTGTCCCCGGTGCCACCGCGGGGCAGGTGACACAGGGCACCGACAGCTGCTGCTGCTTCATCTGTCACCCCTTGGTCCGTGGTGGTCAGGAATTGTCTGTGCTCACTTGTTTCTCCTTCTTGAAAATGGGGTCTGGCTCGTTCCTGGGGCTTGGCTGAAGCACCTGAACCCCCCGAGCTGCATTTGGGAGCTGCAGCCACGGCTCCGTGCTGGGCATGAGAGGGCAGAGCCCTGCTGCTCCCCAAACTGTCCTGGGAATGGAGCTGGCTCTGCAGATCTGTGGTGTTTAAATTTTGCCAGGATAAAGTAGCACTGGGGGTTCCCTGTCTTTCCCAGTTGGTGGGACCTTCAAGATCCCACTCATCCTGGTGAGCTGTGGATGAAGGCTTCATCCTCCTTGGACTTCTCAGCTGACCAGCATCACATTTCTGCCGTGTTGTCTTTGTGCTGGGGAGTTTGGGCTGCATTTTTCCTCCCATCTGTAGCAGCACTGGGAATATTCATGTGGAGTTGATCACTGTTTTAAGGAAGTTGATGTGCAGAAACTCTGATAGTGCCCATGTTGGCAGGGGTGGTTACAGCCCTTCCCTGGCTGAAGCCTGACAGGTGTCCAGGAGAAAAAAAGGGGAGATGGGAGAAGTGCAGAGTCCTCCCTCTCTGGCAGGTTTTGGTCTGGGCTGGTGATCCAGAGCCATCCCAGAGAGGACAGGAGTGTCCTAGCCAGCTGTCCCACCCTGCAGCAGGGCCGTGTGCTGCTCCAGCTTTCCTGTAACACTCAGGCTGCTCCAGAGGTTTCCACATCACAGCTAATCCTGCTCCCAGACCGCAGCCTGGAGCACTGACTCAAACTACAGTTTTGTAACTTGGCCAGGAACCAGCTCATCAGCAGCATCCCCAAATGGAGCAATACCAGAGGCAGCTGTGTACGGATAATTGAGGGAAGGGTTTGTGGGAAAAACTGCTCCCGGAGAAACCACACAGGCGGAGTGGCTGCTCGTGGGTGCAGGGCACTGTCAGGGCTCTTCTAGTTTGGATTTGGTGTCTCCTGAGAATGGTCCCAGCTGGAAGATTCTGAATCACAGCGTGGTTGGGCAGAAATTTCCAAATATAATCCTCTTAAATAGCAACACTTGGTGCAATAGAAATATGTTGAGTTGTCAGAATTTGAGACTGCTGACCTCTTGCTGGAGCAGCAGGAGACACTGGCAGGTCCCAGGTGTGGGACTGTGGTTTGAATTTAACCCCTTAGCCAGGATGGGTTTGTGTGGTGGAACCATGCTGGAGAACCATGGAGGAGCTGGACATTCATGGTGCCCAGCAAGGTCATGAGCATCATCTTCATGGTGACCCTTGGAGAGCTGGGTGCCCATCCGTGTGCAGCCTCAGCTGCTCCACTGTGCTGTTTTCTGCAGGTCCTGAGGAACTCGAGGAAGGGGCATCTGTCCCACAAAAGACTGAAATACTAACAGCTGCTGTGAATCAGTAATATTATTTAATTCAGTTTAATTTAAGTAACTTAGGCTGCAGAATCGTTACATTTTATTACAGTGAGGGTGGTGAGGCCGTGGCACAGGTTGCCCAGAGAAGCTGTGGCTGCCCAATCCCTGGAAGTGTTCAAGGCCAGATTGGACAGGGCTTGGAGCAAGCTGGTGTATGGAAGGTGTCCCTGCCTGTGGCAGGGGTGGGATGAGATGGGCTTTAAGGTCCCTTCCATCCCAGTCTGGCATTTTGTGATTCTGGCTTAGTAGGTTTACTTGGCTGGTGTGTATTTGAGAGAGCAGCAAGCCTTGCCCCAAGCCAGTCATTGCAGGATATCAGGAGGTCAGGATATGCGGGGTAAGGCAGAATAAATATTTTGGAAAGGTGGAAGAAAGGACAGTTACTTGGGACCAGGCAATGACTTTGAGAACAGGAGAGGAGAAGCCGAGCAAAGAGGTGAAGAAAGATGTGTCATCTCTAAGAACTCCTGATAAGGAGGGACATCCCCTTTCAAAAGTCAGGAACAAGCAGGTAACAGGTCCCCAGGGTAAGGAAGGATGTGGAGGTGAAGGTGAGGACACGATGGAGCTGTGAGACCGGGGTGAGCCCAGCTGTGACACCGTGTGACAGCACTTCCCCGCCGGCTGTGCTCCGGGAAACGCGGGCTCTCCATTCTCCTTGCTTTGAGTCCTGGCTGTAAGAATTAGCACCTTGCACTGCTCTATCTCAGTAGTAGCTAATCTGTGTGATTACCCATTGTCAGGTGCTGAGGAAACCACCTGTGTTTGCAGTGCAGGTTTGCAGGGCTCCTGCTGCTCCCAGCCGTGTGTACTCACCGTGGAAAACCATGGACTTTGCTCTTCCGGAGCCGGGCTGGAGCACAAAGAACAATTGTTCCTTGTTCCCCAAACTGCCCATCCTGCTGGTGCTCACAGGCAGTTTTAGGGACTATTTGTGGGTCATGGTGGCCGGACAGGTGGAGAATAACCTGGTGCAGGGCAGGTGCTGGGGACGCATTGGTGGAGCAGCCTGAACACACAGCAGGGCTGGGCTGGGCTGGGGCAGTGGTATTTTTGAGAAGCTGTGGATGCATCATCCCTGGAAGTGTTGGGTAGGGCTTGGAGCAACCTGGTGTAGTGGAAGGTGTCCCTGCCCATGGCAGGGGGTGGAACGGGATGAGCTTTGAGGTCATTGCCAGCCCAAACCATTCTGGGATTCAGTGGTTCTGTGTGTTGAAAGACCAGCTCTTGGTTTTCTCCCTTTGCTTTGCAGAGCTGGGGGACATGTGTCAAACTGTGGGTATGAGTTATTAATCTAAGGTGAT
This sequence comes from Chaetops frenatus, assembly GCA_013400775.1. Lineage (NCBI taxonomy): Eukaryota > Metazoa > Chordata > Aves > Passeriformes > Picathartidae > Chaetops > Chaetops frenatus. The sequence continues at coordinate 46,895 of VZTR01000024.1, read as the reverse complement.
TTTCAAAGATTTAAGACAAGGTCCTTAAAAGAAACCTGAAGTATTAAAATTTTCATTTTTCTGATGCTTGTTCCTATTCCAACCTTTTCAGACCAAACAAATGTGTTGGATCTGTGCAAATAATGTCTGGGGCTCTAATTGCATTGGGGGGTTTGCATGGGCAGGAGCCTCCAGCCAACTCCCTCCTATTCTGGCATTTAAAGAAGGCTCCACAATCTTTTTTACTCCAAGCTGGCGGGGTATGGGCAGGCTCCAATGCACAGATCATGGGCATGAGCTCATTTGTTATGGCTTCAGATTGAATGGCAGGAGTTTGGCTGCTCTGCGGGAGGGCAGGGAAGGAGGGCTGGGACCAGGAAAGGCTGTCATTCCCCTTGGAGATACATCTGGAAATGTTCTTTATTCTTCCTGTGAGGATGGGGAGGCCCTGGCACAGGGTGCCCAGAGAAGCTGTGGCTGCCCCTGGATCCCTGGCAGTGCCCAAGGCCAGGCTGGAGGGGGCTGGGAGCAGCCTGGGACAGTGGAAGGTGTCCCTGCCCCTGGCACAGATATGGATGTTGGGGTGTTGCTCACTGGTTCCATGAGGCAGGAGGGGTAGGGATAGGGAGTGTAAATGTTCATGGGGATCCATAGGATCCCTGATGAGGAGCTGCTCTCCTGTCAGCCCAGTGTTGATGTTGTCTGGCAGGGGCTGGAGTCTGTCCGTGGGCTTTGTCCTTCTTCTCTGTGCCTGTCCCAGTTTGCCCATCACCTTCACTGGGAGCCTGCCCTGGGTAATGGGTGCCACTGCTGCCACGCTGCCTCCTGGCTGCCCAGATGTCCTGGGGTTGAAGCCAGCAGTACTTTCATCTTCCTCCTCTTCCTCCTCCTCCTCCCCCCTCCAAGGGCCAGATGACACCCCCTTCCCTTCCCATCCCTTTTGGGACCGTGGCCTTTTGAGGTCCTTCACAGTCATGTTTGGTCTCAATGTGTGGCTTGGCTTGGTATGCCCTGGGCAAAATAAAAACCTTTTTCAACTGTTTCCATGGCCCGTCGAGGGGACAGGGGACGATCGTGGGTGGGTGTGCCCAGGGCAAACTCTGCCATTCCCAGCCAGACTCGTCCCACACAGCTCCAGCCCTGCTCCTGGTTGTGTTCCTGAGAGTCCTGTTCCTCCATCCTCTGGGAGGGTGTTGGGGGATGCTGTGGGGGCTCTGACCCCCACCCAGAGCAGGGTGGCCGGGCTGGGTGTCATCCCTGCTCTTCAGCTTTCTCCTGGCTGGCAATGCTCCATGGGCTGAGACCACCACGGCCTTCCCTGCTTCCCAGCCATCCTGAAACAGCAGGAGCTGCCATACCCAGGCTGCTCCATCCCAGGGCAGGCTCCTCCTTTCCATTCACCACTTTCCCAGGGGATTGTGTGGGATCCAGCCTCTCCAGCAGCAGGGTCTGCTGTGGCCAGGCTGCGGGGCTGGTGTGCACCGGGCTGGCCCCTGGCCAGGGGTAAACAGCTCCTTTGTTTTCCTGGAGAAGTACGAAGGATTATATTCTGTTGAGCTCACTCGGTCTCCCACTTGGTATTGTGCAGCCACATGTAATCAGCTCCTCCGAGGAGCTGAGTTAATTGTTTGTGAAATAGGAAGGGTGCTGGTTGTCTCCTGTAGGGAGGTGAGCTTCAGAGGGGCATCGTGGAAAGGGGGTGGCTCGTCCAGCTCTTAAATTAGGAGGGATTGAAGCCAAATTGTCATTCTGCAGCCCTGAATTTGCCACTCTGCAAATGCTCTGTCGCGAGCTGGGGAAGGCTCTTCCAGCCAGGAATCTGTGCCCTCCCCTCTGACTCTTATTAAATGTGCTTAAAAATGAAACGAACTTATTAAACGCGCTTAAAAATGAAACGAAGGCTGCGGCGTTGTCGGTAATTGTTGTGCAAATGTGATACTCCCTGCAAGCTGTGGAACAGGCCAGGGCTGTGTTTACCCGGAGAGGCAGCCGGCTTTCCAAGTGTAATGAGTCAGCTCCGCGAACAGAAGGGGCGCAGAATTAATCTGGCATCCGTCTGGCCTTTTCTCAGTTAAACAGGTTTTGGAAGCTCCACGTGAATAGGTGCCTACCCCGGTACAAGCAGCCACAAAGACTTGGGAGTGGGCAGGATATTTTTGGGAATACACTGGCAGTGTGGGGTGCTTTGAGCCAGGCCCTGGCTGTGACGTGGGGTTGGGTTTTGGCTGCTGGTGGGAGCAGAGCGTGGCCTGGTCTCAGCATCAGCAGAGGTGAAGCTGCTTGGGTTTCATATCCGTTGCAAGGTGTAAATAAATTTCCCTTGCCCAGCACTTCATCTGAATTTCCACCTCTTAGATTTGCAGTGAATATTGAACGGAATATTAATGTTGTCCTCTGCTCCTGCCTCCTCTCCCAGGCACACGCTCCTTTCTCCTGTACCTGCACTTTAATGAGCCCCTGTAAGAGAAACCGAGGGGAAATAATTCTTATATTTTCCCAACTGGCTAATGATGGTTGGCAGAGAGAGGTTCCTGGGGCTGGGAATGGCTGGAGCTGCTGCTGGAGGCACCCCATGGATGTGCAGCATGGAGAGGACACTCCGGGCTCTGGTGGGCTGTCCCAAAGCTCAGCTGTCCCTGTGTCGAGCAGGGGGACATGAGGAGGTTTCATTCCTAAATACAGATAACAACCTCCCCACAGCCCTGCAGAATTAGCTACTTTAAGAAGCACAATCTCCTGCTGGAAACACCAGCACTGTCTCTGCCTGGTGCTTTGGTCTGGGAATTTGTGCTGCTGCAGGGCTGGGCTGGGGCCTCTGAACCACCTTTAAAAACAAAAAAAGAAAACAACCCAAAGTGTCCCAAAGCCTCTGAGGCATAAACAGAACATAAATTTTGAAGGGATTTCCACGGAACTTCCAAATACAAGACTCTCCTCTCTGAGAATTCCCATCTCCCTGGACAATTTGCTGCAGTTGTAGCTCTGCAGAGCTGCTGCTGTAAGATGTAAATGGATGCAATTTAGAGCTGGCAGGTGACAATTACTCGGGGAAAAGTTCCTGTTTGTGCCATTCCAGCCTTGGGCCGAGGAGCCCGTTGTGTTGGGGTTGCTGGGGGTCACTCCTCACAGATCTCCCGTTGCACTGATGCTTTCCAGCCTCTGCTCTCGGGAGAGGAGATATTCTTGTTCACCTAGAAGGGCCTTGGCTGCAGCTGAGCCCTGCTCCAGCTCATGCCTGGCTGTATTTCACATGGCAGTTGTCTTTCCAGCCCTGTAACCAGGCAACACTCAGGAGCAGGAGTGCTTTGTCCTCCCCAGGTTGGCTTGCCCAGGCCAAGGTGCAGGGTGAGGAGCTGTGACAAACTGCTCCAGGGTCACTGAGCCCTCCGTGCTTCCTGCTCCCGTCTCATGATGGCAACATGTTCAAAAAGTGCATTTTTAATGGAGGTTTTATAATTTGTTTGGTTCTGTGAATCCAGTGTGGTAAACTGAGGTGCAGGGCTGGCCCAGCCCTGGGTCTGTCCCTGTGTTCCTGTGCTCAGGACAGAGCAGCAGCTGCAGGAAGCTTTATGTGGGCTTGGGGTGATGCTGTGGATGGAGAGCAGGAGGGGTGTTGCTCTATGGTGGGATTTGATCCCTTCTAGGCTGTTCCTTGCATATGAGACAAGCTGTGTATGCAGCTGAAGGAGTTGGAGTTGACCTCTTCTCCCAGGAAACAAGTGATAGGATGAGAGGAAGCAGCCTCAGGCTGTGCCAGGGGAGGTTCAGATTGGAAATCAGGAGGAATTTCTTCTTTGAAAGGGTTGTCAGGCATTGGAAGGGTCTTGCCAGGGAGATGGGGGAGTTCTCATCCCTGGAGGTGTTGTCCAAGGAAGGCCTGGATGTGACAGTGTTGTGGGCTGGTGACAAGGTGGGGATTGGGCACAGGTTGGACTCGATGTTCTGGGAAATCTTTCCAAGCTCAGTGATTCTCTGTGATCCCATGTGTGATCCCATGTGTGATTCTTTGCAGCACCTCTGTTACTCATTGGGAAGGTGGCAGGAACCTCAGCTTTCCCAGCATCTGAGGGTGCTCTGCCATCCTGGAGTTGCCATCCGGGGGTTGGGAGGGGCTTTATCCCCATGGGAAGTGCTTGTGTTTCCCCCTCAACAATGGAGGGATCCTTTTGAGCTGTCTGACCTCCCTTTCCTCTCTCCCAACAGACGGTTGATGATGAGGCGATGGCAGCATAAATGAAGATCAAGTAAGGAAGGCAGAACGATGCCCAAGGGTGGGTGTTCTAAAACACCACAGTCAGAAGATTTCTCTCTCAGCAACGACATGGTGGAGAAACAAACGGGGAAAAAGGTAACGTGTTTGGGCCACCTGCCTTCTTTTGGGCATGCTGCTCCTTGAGCCTGGAGTCTTCAAGCCATGGCAGTGTTTGACATGGCAGGAAGTTTCCATGGGCTCTTATCCCAGGATTTACATGGGTGTGTTGGTGCTCTGCCTGCTGATGGGGTTGGGTTTATTTCTCTGTGGCTGCAGTTCTTCCCAGGAAATGCTGTGCCCACCTGCACCCGACTCAGCCGAGCAACAGGGGATGCTTGGATTATTCTCTTTTGCAAGTTCTGTGTGTTTCTAGGGGTTTCTGCACTAAACTGTGAAAGACCCAAGTGATGTGGTGATGGTGCAAGTGTGTGCTAGGTGAGGGTGGAGCTTCTCCTCCTCTGGATGGAAATCCAGGTCCTTGTCAGCACGGCTGGTCTGGCATTCCCCAGCAGCATGGCTGGGCCAGGCTCAGCCTGGGAGTTGCTAGGCTGAAATTGCTGCTTCTGAGGATTGATTTGAGGTGTTGTCTGGTTTTTGGTCTGGCATAGGTGAAACTACTGAGATGAAATCTGAGTTTAAGGATAAATACCTTCATACTTCTCTTCATCCCATTTTGCTCCAGGTGTGAGCTCAGCCTGCTCTCATTCAGCTTTTTCCCCCCTTCTCAGTCATTTCCAGTCAATAGCTGTGCAGGAAACTGTGTGCAAATGTTACCTTTAAATAAACATGAAAACCTACATCTGCTGAATTCTGCTAAGGAACAAATCTTATCCACTTCCCTTTCATCTCCTTGCTCCAGTTTCTCAGCATTCCCCTGGGAGTTTCTCCCAGGCCCCGGGAGCTGAAGCTGAGCACGGTGAGCCCCAGCTCCATCACTTCCCCTGCAATCCCACCCTGGTGATGGCACTAACTCCTCATACCACTGAGCTCTTGTTATTGACAGAACAAGAAAAACACAAAATAACCAGCAGGAAAATCCCAGGCAGGATTTGGTTATGGAGCACCTTGGTGGCAATCTGCCACATCCCCCTCTCTGTGTCACTCAATGCATGTGCAGGCTGGTGCAGGAGGGTTGTGGGCACAGCATGGGGCTTCTAGGAGGGGGCAAAATCTGGGATTAGGGATGTTGGAGGGGGAGCAGCTGCCCAGTAGCATCAGGAAGATGCCAGCGTTTGCCCTGGCAAAGGAGGCTGTGCCTGGCAGTGCAGGATATGTAAATACAGCCTCGGTCTGCACTGGGTAAGAAGCTTAATGCTGGCGCAGGTGCTTGGGGAGGGAGAGGATCAGTTGGAATATGAATCAGCTCCCATTTTATTCCATCCACTCCCGGCAGCTTAAAGGCTGCGTGTTATTTACAGAGCAGGTTTGTCAGCGGCGCGGGGCACGCCGGGAAGCAGAGTTATCTCCTGCTGGCTAAATAACTGGGACACAGTTCCTGCCTCCCATCCAGGGGCAGGCCTGCCCCGAGTGGCACCGAGAGGGGACAGGGCAGAGTTTCTGCTCCTTTAATTGCGGTTTTTCCGAGTGGGAGACGCTCACAGGCGTCTTGTGTTCCAGGGGCTGAGCTGAGCTGCAGCCTGAGTGGCTTTTGCCCTGTTTCTGGTTAATTCTGAAGCTGAGCTGGAGCAGTGACTCAGGGGAAAAGCACTTCGACCTCCTCCCTGCAGACGCTGTTGTACCTGCCTGTCAGCAACCGCTGCCTCGCATTTATCTTGCCTTTGTCAACACGTTCAAAGGGCCGAGCTGGGACTCGGCACAGCTTCCCTGGGAGGCTGGAGAGGGAGGGCAGAGCCCGGGTCATGCACAGGGTCCTCCCGTGGGCACGGGGAGAGCGTGGCAAAGTGGTGCCAACCAAGTGTTTTCCTCTTAATGTGACCTTAGTATCAGTAGTTGATTTAGCATTAAACAGGCTTTACGTGCCTGGGCTCTGCAGCTCTGGCAGATGGAGGGGAGTCCTGGTGCTGCAGTGGGCTCAGTACCACAGGGGACGTGGGGCTGGCCTTGACCTGAAGGAGGAGAGGTTTAGATGGGATATCGAGAAGAAATTCTTACCTTTGAGGGTGGTGAAGCCTTGGCACAGGGTGCCCAGAGAAGCTGTGGCTGCCCCTGGATCCCTGGAAGTGTCCAAGGCCAGGCTGGACGGGGCTTGGAGCAACCTGGTATGTGGAAGGTGTCCCTATCCATGGCAGGGAGTAGAACGAGATGAGTTTTGAGGTCCCTTCCCACCCAAACCATTCCAGGATTCTGTGATCACCAACTTTTGAACCTGAGTTCCGTGCTCAGTCACATAGCAGGCTCTCAGGGGAGCTGCCCTGTTCCAGAGGGCTTTGAGGAAGAGGCTGTGAGCTGCTGCCTGTCACAGCAGAGCTCATTACAGGAGGGAACTCCTGGCTCTCTGCTCCCTGCCCCTCCACAGGAGGGACGTAGGAACCAGTGGGATGCAGCCCTGGGAGTGAAGTTGTGTGAAGAGCGTGTCTGGGGGCGTTGGACGCTCCGTGGTGTTGGATGAGGAAATGTTTCTCCCAGGGTTAGTGGAGCCCTTATAAGGCTGCACAAGCCTGCCCAGGGCGGGTGCTGGCAGCCCCCAGGCTCCTCCTGCTCCCTTCAGCCTGAAGGCTTTTGTAAAAATCTGCATGCCATATATGAATAATTCTCCTTTCTGGTCTAGATCCACAGATCCCCGTAGCAGGAGGAGATTACTCATGACTTAGGCAGAGCAGAGCACCACAGCAAGGGTTATATCATTTGTCAGAAGCATTTCCTGATGGGCCTGGCCTGCCTGTGTGGTTACACCGTGTGCTCGGCACAGCCTTTGCCTCTTTATGGGGAAATGCTCCCTCTTGCATAGTCAAAAGTGCATTTTTGCTGCAGTGAGCACCAAGCAGAACAGCACTTATCCCAGTTTTTGCTTGTAGGAGCTGGCAGAGGTTAAGAAAAGCTTGAGGTTTTTCTCCTTCCCCTTCTCCCCTTTTCAGAAAAGGGAACATGGTCCTTGTTTTTTGGTTCTTCATGAAATCTGCTGTGCTGTCAGGGCTTTCCAGACTGGATGAGTGAGTGCTGAGCTCTGTGTCCAGCACAGAGTCACTCACTGGGGTGTGAAACCTGCAGGAGTATCTATCTGGGTGACTGAAGAGATGACATTTCAGTGAAGTCAGTCAGCTTGTGCTCATCACAGGGTCATATTTCTTACAAACTTTGGTGCCTGAGGCTCACAGGAACGGGGCTTCAGCTCCAGTCACCTCCATGCTCCACATATTTTATTGCAGCACTGATAACAACACAAATTCAGGCTTTCTGGAACTTGGTGTGTGTGTGTTTGTTTTGTACTCTGGCTTTGGGAAGGCTACGAGGGGCCCAGATTTAGGGAATTGCTTGGTTTTTACCACATCCAGTTGTTCTCTGGGTAAAACTGCGTCCATTCCTTTTTCTAATGCAGGGTGGGAACCTTCTGCCCCCTCTCCCTTCTTGCTGGCAGAGCCAGGACAGGCCCACTGGTGCAGGGCAAGTCCCTGTGTGGCAGCATTTGCTTTTTGCAGCGTGGGTTGTTTGCCCACAGCAGGAGTCTGACGTGGGGCATTGCCCAGGGCACCGGCCTTGGAGCCCTCCTGGGCTTCTCCTCCCAGGCTGCCCAGGCTGGTTTTGTTCCTTGCTGCCTAATTTTTACTGACATCACAACCTGAAATGCTGGGAGCTCATTTTGGAGAACAAAGGGCTTTGGGGATTTCCATGGCTGGCAGTGCAAGTCTCTGCATAAGCACTGGGCTGCGAGTCAGGCTCTGTCAGAGCGAGGTGACAGGGCTGGAAATACAGATTTCTTTGCATGGCTTTGAAAATCATAGAATCATGGACTGGTTTGGGTTGGAAGGGACCTTAAAGCTCATCTCATCCTTTCCACTAGGCCAGGTTGCTCAGAGCCCCATCTAAATGGGTCTGTCTTGAAGAAAGCAGCATAAAAAACCCCCACAGGATTGTTTTTACTCTGAGAACTGGCTTTTGGCCAGTTTGTGTGTCACAAATGCCCTGAGCAGATTGGTGTCAGGGTCTGTGGTGCTGGTGGGAGATGCCCTTCCATCCTCACCCTGCAGCATCTCACTCTGGGTGGCTGCTGGGGCCAGTTCCTGGTGGGTTTGTGCTCCAACTGCAGCAGCTGAGAGCGATTTGTGATGCATCTTTCCACTTTTGCAAGAGTAGCTCAAGGTGGGATGTTACTCATACAGTAACTCTGCTGCAAGTGTAATGTGTCAGGAGGGGATTTTTCTGCACTCAGGGCTGCTGACTCCCCTGTGCCAAAGCAGCTTTTATTAACACCTGCAGAGGGGAACTTGCTGCTGCTGCTGAGCTCTCGACTCTTCCCCATCCCCAAACTTCTGTCCCAGCCTTGGAGAGCCCCAGCTCTTACACAGGGGTGTTCATACAGTTTCTCTGCAATGTCAAGGCTAGGCTGGGTGGGGCTCTGAGCAGCCTGATTTAGTGGAAAGTGTCCCTGCCTGTGGCAAACTGGGTTGGGATGAGATGAGCTTTGAGGTCTCTTCCAACCCAAACCACTCCAGGATTTTGTGATTCTTATTTGGATTTGTTCCATTTGTGAAACCTGATTCAGATAAGTCTGGGCTTACTTTAAACACGAGAAGACCTAAAAATGAAACCAGGTTTCACTCAAGTAAAGGACGACATTCTTCGCTATTGGAAAGACAGAATTGGAAAGAATTAGGGAAAGTAAAGCTTAAAATAAGAAAACAAAAACTTTCAGGAATTGGACTCTCCAACTGCCTTGATGTTCCACCCGCTGCTGCAGGCATCCCCAGCAGGTCTGTGCTTTCCAGGGGGAAGCAAAGTCTGGAGCTTCCCTGCTCCAATTAGTAGGAAAGGTTATCATTGTGCTACTGTACGAATTCATCTTCAAAGCAGTGCCGGCGCTGCCGCCGCTTCCTTCTCTGCCTGGTATTTATTTAATTGTGCTGAGCTGACTGCATCAGCAGCTCCCAGCATCGGGGTGGATGCACAGGAAAGGATGCAGAGGAAAGGCTGCCCGAGTGTGCCCAGTGCTGGGATTCACAGGGGCACTGCCAGGGCCACGCTGGGCTCACGCTCGGCTCTCAGAACATGGCTTTAAGCTGACAGGGGGAGGTTCAGATGGGATATTGGGAAGAAATCCTTCCCTGTGGGGTGCTGAGGCCCTGGCACAGGGTACCCAGAGAAGCTGTGGCTGTCCCATCCTTTTAAGTGCCCAAGGCCAGGTTGGACAGGGCTTGGAGCAGCCTGGGACAGTGGAAAGTGTCCCTGCCCATGGCAGGGCATGGAACGGGATGAGCTTTAAGGTCCCTTCCAACCCAAACAATTCCATAATTCAGACTTCTAGAATGAGTTGCATTTTTACCTGTCCTGCCCTTTTTCTCACTGCTGAGTGCACAGAGATCCCAGGCAGAAAGCCTACCAGTATATCTAAGACCATCATCCAGATGCTTCTTGAACTCTGACAGCCTTGGTGGCTTGACTGCCTCACCCTGCAGGAACCTCACAGACTCATGTCTTAAGTCTTCAGAGATGCCTTTTATTCGAGTAGATATAAGGAAAAGTTCAGGATGTGAATGGCCACTGTGGGAAAAAGTGCACTATTTATTTGGTGGCCTTTTTCAGGAGACATACACATTTTATTTTATCCTTTTGATGAAATATTTCATAGAATCATAGAACTAGGACAGACCAGGGTACCTGCTCTCAACATGACATTCCTGGCAGGTGATGGCAGCTCCCTGGCCTCACTGCCACCTCAGAGCAGTAGAAGTGGCATCATTTGTTATTCCAAACTATTTTTGTTCACCTCAGAAAGCGTAATTCGAAAGCTTTTCAATCTGGAGGGTTTAAAGGAAGTGCTGGAGTGTTTATTTTGGCGGTGGGGGCTCTGTCCCGGCACTCTGGGGCCGCTGCTCAGCAGCTGCTCTCGAGCAGGGCTGCCCTTCCTGGGGCTCTGAGCCTGCCTTGGCTGCCTCCCACCACACAGCCCCGGCAGGCAGGTTTGTTTCTCTTGCTTTACCAAAAAAGGGATTCCCCAACCCATTTCCTTCATCCTGGCTGCAGGGCGGCCCTGGGGCTGTCACGCTGCCCGTGGTGCAGGGACGTGCAAAAACCTCTCCCTGGGGAGAGGCAGGGGCTCCTCTTTCAGCTGTGGGTGCAGCGTGGGCTCCAGACAGACACGGAAAGGGGAAGGAGCGACGCACACGGTGACGGTGACCCTGCAGTCCTGTGACTGCTGGCACCAGGGCCACCTGCCAGGGAGCTGCCAGGGCCAGACAGCAGGACTGTGCCTCTCTAAACAAGGGAATGCTCTTAGGTTGGCTCGTCTGAGCTTCCAGCCACGCTCTGGCATGATTTTGTGTACTGAGGTTCTTGTATTTAATCTCATTCTGCCTCTAAAGCGCAGAGTCTGGGTTTTGCTGGGTTGTTGAAATCAGATCTGTGACAAAGCCGCTTGTGCTGCCCTTGTTGTTCAGGCAGGGGCACAATGGTCAGTCCAGAGCTGCTCACTTAAAATAATCCTGTTCCTCACACACAAAAAACACAGGGCATGACTTCAGGCTAGGCATTCCCAGCACACTGGACTCCTGGAGTTTGGGCTGAGAACCAGCTCTCCCTGGTCATGTGAAAAGTCTCACCTGTCTCATTATCTGTAACTTCTGCTCAGAATGTTCATTCAAAATCTCTTCCTGCTTTTGAGCAGTTGATAGCATTTCTGCTTCACATTAAAATCCAAACCAGCCCGAATAATGAGAACTGATACAAAGCAGGAACGGGTCATTCTTCTCATGTGGTTCCATTTGGAATTCCTCAGGTTCCCCTATCCCAGCCCACCTTCCCTTCATGCCTGCAGCCAGGCGCATCCTCAGCCTCACACAAAGCGTTGGCTTCATTTTTCACATGAATTGGTTGGAATTTGGCCCCACACAGCAGCCTTGACTGGCCTGGCTCTTCTCTGGTGGTGGCAGAGTTGGCACCACCAGAGTATTGGTATCTTGGTGGAGGCTGCGTTGGCAACCCCTGATGCTGGAAATCCACAGCAGAAAGGGAGGGGATGTTACATGAGGCCGGGATTTGGGGAATCAGGTGAGCACAGCCTGGGGAAGGCCCTTGTTGATGTTGGTCTCTTTTCTTTCCAGGATAAAGATAAAGTTTCTCTAACCAAGACTCCAAAGTTGGACCGGAGCGATGGCGGCAAAGAGGTGAAAGAGCGAGCGACCAAGCGCAAGTTGCCTTTCACTGTCGGAACAAATGGAGATCAAAAAGACTCGGATACAGGTACAGAAATGCCCCATTCCACCCTCAAATCCTGGCTGGTGGGGCTGGTGGGGAGCACACAGGATCCAGTGTGCAGCCAGTCCAAATGGAAGCATTTTACCAAATTCCCTGTATTTTTTAATTGAAGGAAGAGGCACGTGGACAAGGGGCTGGATGGCTGCTCTGCTCCACATGTGCACATCTGTTCCTAGAGCTGTTTTTAGGTGGACCAAGCCATGGCTGTCTGAGGAGACCCCCTTCCTTCAGCTCTTGTCCTTTCTCCTTGTTTTAACTATCACAGTTCAGGAACTGTGGCTGGGACAAGCCATGGAGCAGGGTCTGCTTGTGAGGACTTGGAAAATAAGGGAATAAGGCTGAGTAGTCTTTAAAAGAAAATCAGCAAGTAGAATCTGGTCAAGCAGGTCAGTCTTGTAGCAGAAGAGTGACTGGTGCCTGAGGCTCCTGGATGGGCTGTTGGATTTGGTAGCAGTTGGGAAGAGCTGTCACAAAGCTTTGGCATGGAGAAAATGGTGTTGTTTGGTTGTAAGGGGCTGAGCTGTGGATTTCTGGGCAAAGGTTTGCATGGGCCCTTGCTGTACATTCCTGGGAAATCTGCATTTGGAAATAGTTCTGGTCAGGTAAAGCTCAGTGATGATGTAAAGGGGCTGAGAGTTGGGAATATGCTTGAAAATGGTACAAAGTCTGTATTTGGTGGTGCTGTGTGAGGTGGCCTGATGTGGGATGTGTCTCTTCTGGTTCAGGGGCAGATTTGGAAGGGCCAGGAGTGCCACTGCAGCAGTGAAGGCTGTTCCAGGGGCAGGACATGCAGCACTGATGTGTCCTGAGGTTGGCCCAGCATTTCCATGGGTTTGTGCTCCTGAACTCCCTGTCTGGGGAGGAAGTTTCCAAGCATTCATTAATTCTCTTAAACACGTTGGCCATTTGCAGGGGTTTGGGTTTCTGTGGTGTCTCCCTTGGGGTGTCATCTTTGCAGGGGCAAAGCTGATGAACCAGAGCTGGAGCTGCTCTTTGTCAAGGGTGTTTGTGCCACATTCAATACTGGGTTGAGAGTTGGAGCCCAAACTCGCTGCGGGGCTGTCTGACCCTTGTGACAGCTGGAATGTCACGGCAGGGATCTGCTTTTCCCAGGGCTCTGGTCTCTCTCTGGATGCAGAGATGTTGGAAATGTTTGCACTGGCAGCAGCCAGAAGGAAACCAAGTGCAGAGGAGAGCAGAGAGAGCTGCTGGGAGAAGCTGTGGCTGCTGGGTGGGAGCAGCAGCCCATGAGACCCCCCTGCCCAGGGGCTCTCCTGTTACCCCTGTGCTTTCTGCAGCTGTGTGACTCCTTATCTCCAGACACGTCTTCCCCTTCCTCTGCAGAGCTCTTCCCTTTCCTCTGCAGAGCTCTTCCCCTTCCTCCCCAGAGCTCGTCCTTCCTGGGGAAGTGGGTGAGCTGAGGGGCAGCAGCAGCTCCCAGAGGAGACCCAGAGGGGGTCATGGCACTCACAGACCTCTTTAAAGACAAACTGGGCTCTCAGGAACTCCGGGAAGGTGTGTGGAAGGTGCAGGCGAGTCTCAACAACCTGTTTGGTGGGAACTGGGGAGGAAGTGACTCAGCCACTGGGCTGGAGATCCCAGCAGGGAGCTGCAGATCAGTGTGCACAGTCAGACTGGTGCTTAGCAGGAGCCTGTTTCTCTCCCCTGATGTCGTTTACTTGAGGAATCAGATGCTGGAGATGGGAAAAGACTGAGTGGAGATAGGAAAAGACTTCCTGGCACCTTGCTCTGCTCTTGCACCACCCTGTTGTGACTGTGGGGTGTTTCAAGCCTGTCTGGTCCTTGGCCTGGCTCGAGGTAGAGGCAGGTACAGACGTGTTTGTGGGTGCTCAGAAGCTGCACATTCTGGGGTGGAGGGGTCCCCCCAAGTCTGTGCTGGTGCCATCAGTGGCACCTGGCTGAGAACACAGGTGTGACTTGCAGGACAGGCTTTTGTGTGGAGCAAAGGCTGCCATGCACCCACCCCATGTTCCTGCAGGAGGGAGAGGCTGCTGCTGCTGCTTGTTCTGCTCCTCAGCTTTGCTCCCAGCCCTTGGAGAAGCAGGATTGCACCATCACTGCTGGCTGACCCCGGCTGGTTTATGTAACGTGGTCGTGCTTCCCAGGCTGTGTCCATGGGCTGCTGTGTGTGCTTGAGGGGGTGTGCCAGGATGCTCCACAGCCACGTGGAATTCAGCTGTAAGGATGTGGGAGCTGGGAGCTAGCAGAGCTCTCTCCTTGCTTCTAGTGGGGTATTTTTCTTCTCTTCCAAGTGTTCAAACAATAGCGTGGATCCTCATCCTGATGTGTTGCAGTGACTCACTTTCCTTAGCACGGTGTGTGTTGCTTTTTTCCCCGGATGGTTCTGGCTCAGCCTTGACGTAGGTGCCCCATATGTGGGGTGAGAAACATCAGAGGTGGGTTTGTTTCCTGTGGAAGGGCAGCAAAACCCACCCTGGCCAACTGTGGGGCAGCAGCTGGTGCTGCAGGGTGGCCTGGGGGCAGGTTGGATATTGGGAAGGAATTCCCCTCACACCTCCAGGGTGGGGAGGCCCTGGCACAGGGTGCCCAGAGAAGCTGTGGCTGCCCCTGGATCCCTGGCAGTGCCCAAGGCCAGGTTGGATGGGTTTTGGAATAACCTGGGCTAATGGAAGATATCCCTGCCCATGGCAGAGGGTGGGATAAGGTGAGCTTTAAGGTCCCTTCCCGCCTAAACCATTCTGGGATTCTGTGGTGTGGGCTTTCAGAGGCACTACTGGCCAGCACTGTGCTGAGTGCATGGTTTGGTTGGTTCAGAGCTGAATCTTTTAAAATAATCTTTTTCAAAATGGTTTCTAGAGCAACAATTCTGGCTCTGGGGTTCCTCAGAGTTAACTAAATAAACTGTCTTTGGGAAAAAAAAAAAAAAAGGCATTGAGCCGTGAGCCNATATCCCTGCCCATGGCAGAGGGTGGGATAAGGTGAGCTTTAAGGTCCCTTCCCGCCTAAACCATTCTGGGATTCTGTGGTGTGGGCTTTCAGAGGCACTACTGGCCAGCACTGTGCTGAGTGCATGGTTTGGTTGGTTCAGAGCTGAATCTTTTAAAATAATCTTTTTCAAAATGGTTTCTAGAGCAACAATTCTGGCTCTGGGGTTCCTCAGATTTAACTAAATAAACTGTCTTTGGAAAAAAAAAAAAAAGGCATTGAGCCGTGAGCCTCCAGACTGTGCATGTTACAGCTCCAGCACTGTGGGAGCAGCATCTCTGTGCCTCAGACTTCTCCTCCTTCCTTCTCCTTCCCTCGTGTGGCATCTCCCCACATCCACAGGCGCTGCCCAGAGCCTACGTGCTGCCTGGCAGCCGCCGAACGAGCACAGCCAGCTTTTTCTCCCGGCAATTCCAGCGGCGTGCGCGGCTCCTGGGCCGCGCCGGGAGGGGGCTTCGAACCCAGGAATATGGGATAATTGTGGTATTAACCAACACGCAGAGAGGGAGCAGCAGGGAGAAGGGAACAGTCCTGCTGGGAAGGCACCTGGCAGGAGAGGTGGGCACGGCGCAGCGGTGCCGGGGCTGCGGCGCTGAGCCACGGCTGAGTCACGGCTGACTCAACGGCACCAGACTGCCGGCGTGGGGCCGGGCACTCCCCACCTCCCTCGGGCTCTGCCGGCACGGATCCGCACCAACAGGTCCCTCTGTGCAGAGTGGGACAGGTAACGCTGCTGGGGAGCAGCTGGGAGCTGCAGGGAGAGCAGAATTCCGTGTGCCCGCTCCTCCTGCGGATGGTTCCCTCAGCGGGATGTCACGCTGTCACTTGAGTCCCTTGGCCTTCAGTCATCAGCAAGGGAGAGTTGGGGCTCAGTGCAAATCTCCGAGCACGCTGAGATAATTTTGGCCTCTGACAACTCTCCCTGGGAGCTGGGAAGGCCTGAGTGAGGCTGGGTCAAAGCTGGTGGTCCCCAGCAATGCTGGGGGCCCTACTCTCCTTGGGGTCCTGCTCCCTCCGTGGGTGCCCAAATCCCTCCCTGTGTGTTCTGGTCCTCCCTCTTTGTCCAGTTCTCTCCCTGTATGTCCATCTCCTTCCCTGGGTGCTCTTGGAGGAATGAGGGAGAGACAAACCCCCACCAGCTCTCCAAGCTGGTCTGTGCATATCAACCTTTCCAGGCTCTGAGGGCTCTCCAGGACCCAGGGCTGATTCTCGGGGCTCGTGGCCAGGCAGGGGGGTGCTGTGGTGGACAAGGGCCAGTGTGAGTATGGTTGGCAGGAGCTGGCCTTGGAGCTTCAAACTCGTCTCTAATCTCCTGGGGTTGTTACGTGACGCTAATTAGTAGGTTAGAAAATGCTTGATGAATCAGCTGACCCAAACCATCCTCTCCTGGAGCCGGCTGCTGCTTGCCTAACGCTGGAGTGTTTGGAGTGACACGGCATGGGAACGGGCTCGTTAGTCCCAAGTCGGCAAGGCTGGTGAGGGAATCCGTGAGAAGCAAATTGCTGGCTTGTTAAAAAAGGCATCTGCAGCCCACAGGGGTGTTTGTGCCGTTCCCTGTGCCTGGCTGTGCTCCGGTGTGTGCAGCTGGGGGCTCCGAGGGGCTGCGCTGCAGCGGGGCTTTCTTTGCTCCTGTCATTTCAATCCTTTTACTAAAATAGTAAGAAACTGTTTTCACCTAGCAACCGGGGAGAGAGTGAATGTCAGAGCTTCTCCCTTCCTAGCTGGGCTCCATAATGCCGATACAGTGTGGAGAGCCTGGCACACACCAGCCTTCAGATCACCCTGAGAAACTCCCCGTGTGCAGCAGCCATCTGGGAAGGGCTGCGCAGAAAACCAGGTCGTTTTATGACGGGAGCTGCCATAAATCTCCCTCCTCCCCCCTCATCACCTCCTTAACATGCAGAGGGAGAGGTTGCAGTGTGCTGTGTCTCTGCGAACCAAAAATCTATCAATGATGGCTTTTTCCTTAATACAAGAGCTTTTATCAGCGCTGTCTGCACAGTGTCCTGGCCCCAGCTCCGGGAGGGGAGGGCTGGCCAGAGCCTTCCTCCCCCGTCCTCCCTCCTCCAGCTCTTTCTATTTCGTGGGAAATGAACGGTCTGGACTTGAAAATTGGTCTTGCTCTGAATTACTCACTTTTAACATAGAGATTGTTCTTTCTGATGAAGCCTGTGAGCTCCTCTCACAGCATTTTGGGAGCCAGAGGCCACTCTGTGAAGGAGCTGCTTTTACACATCAGGGCACAGCTGTGGGGTCTGGCCTGCAAGTATAGGGAGAACACCTGGATTTGGACCACAGGCTGTCACACAGCATGAAACCTCTCTAGTCAAATCATAGTTTAAAACACTGCAGCCAGTGGGGTTGGGCTCTGCAGATCTTCATCCCCAGGGAGCCCAGCTGAGCAGTGGGGATGGTGGGCTCAGCTGCACATTGTGGTCTGACATGGTTATAAAGGGCCTTGTTCCTCCTGCTGGCACCTTTTCTCTGCTCCTGACTCACAGCCAAGGTCTCCCAGCAGTGTGGGATGAGGCTCTGGCTCTGGTCCTCCCTCCATTCTTTAGGTTGAGAACGAGCTCACCGCTCTATGGGAGCAGCTCAGGGTGCCTTCTGTCAAGGGAGACTTTGCTTTTCCTCTTGTTTCCCTGTTTGGCACTGGGTTGATAAACCAGATCACCTCCTGGCTGTGCCCCTGGTCCATTGGCTCTGCAGGGTGCCCATGACCTCCTGGTGCCAGTGTGTCCCCCCAGCCTGAGCCGTGTTCCTCTGCGTTCCAGGGGTCTCCTGCTCACCCTCCTCACTGAGCTCCTCACCACCCAGTGTTCTGGCCTGTCCTGCTGCCTTCTCTTGTTTGTCCACCTGTCCCATTCCGTGCTGCTCCTGCCACCTCCAGCCTTCCCTTCAGCCTGCTTATCCTTCAGTTCTGGAGTGCCCCAGAGCCTTGGCATGTGATGGGACCGTGCTGCTGTCAGCCTTTCACCTCCTGAGTCACGGGCCCACATTGCAGGTGCCCTGCGAGCCTGGCGGTGCCTCCTGAGGCAGCGGTGCCGGGCTGGAGCTGCTCTCCCCTGCTTTGAGCCGACACGCTCCAAACCGTGTAATGCCCTCCAAGTTGTGCAGCAGGAATGAGTCACTCTTACGCAGGCTGGGCCGGGCCGGGGGGGAGCACAGCCCGCAGCTCTCCCGGGGGTGCAGTGCAGTCTCTGTTGCTGTCTGTGCCGCTCTAATTTATTCCTATTGATCTCCTGGTCGTGCTCGCTCGGCGCGGCTGCGCTTGCAAAGCCCCTCTGGCCGGAGAGCCGGCGCTCGGCGTGGCCGTGCGGCACCGAGACGCTCGGCACGAGCTGCTGCTTTGGAAACGGTGTTTTTCCTCAGGGTTCCACCTCCCGTGCGGGTGTTGTCATGCTGGAGCAGTGGGAGCAGATGCTTTCTGCATTACAGGGTGTGCTGCGTGTGTGGGGAGCGAGGAGCTGCGTGGTCCCCACGACCTGCCAGCGTTTCACCGTGTGTTGGAGAAACCTGCGAGAGGTTTTCCATCACTGCCCTGCTGTCCTTCTTTCCCTGCCGCTCTCCGTTTCAGCTGGGGCTGGGTTCAGCCTGTGTCTGCGCGCAGAGCCAGCCCAGCAGCACTGAATCCCTCTCAATCTGCCCTGGGATCCCTGTGGAGCTGCCGAGGCGCTTCCAGCAGCCCTGGATTTGTGCTCCCCATTGCAGCACTGCCCAGAATCTTGTGTGGGCACGAGAACCACCCTCAAGCTAATGCTCAAACCCCCTTTGTCCTGGGAATCTGCTCCTGCTCTGCCTTTGCAGCCTCTCGGGCTCCGTGTGGTGAAAGGCAGGAGCAGTTCCCGGCTCAGCTCCTGCTTTCCCCTTTAAGCCTGCGCACGCGGTTCCTGCTGGCGTCAGCACGAGGGAAGAGCCGAGCAGGATCCCCGAATTAAACCAGGGCTGATGCTCGGGAGGTTTGCAGAAGGGCTGAAGCAAGCAGCAAACGAGCTGCTTTAAAAATAGCTGCATGGAGGTGTGGCTCATCCCGGGCTCATGGAGCATCCGTGGGCTGCCGTGGTCTTCCTCCCACTGGGATCTGTGCTCACAGCCCAGCCACCGCCGCTGCCCATCGGCACCGGGGGCTCCCTGCCTGCACACCCCCCTGTGTCTCTGGGGTTTGTGCTTGCTGAAGGGCTTTTAGTGTGAAATCAGCTCTTTTTCTGTCAGCTGAGGTGGGTAACACTGAGTTTCTCTCATGTTGCTGCAAGGTGTTCCAGAGGTGTGGTTAATTGGAGGCACAGGAGCAGCCTGCAGGAGCCAGCGAGCTGAGACCTCTGGGCAGGGACACCCTTAAATCTGCTGAAAATCTGATTCTCAGTAAAATCCTCTGGGCTGAAATAACACACGTGCAGCTCTGTGAGGCTGGGACCAGCCAGGGCCAGGAGAGCCAGCCCAGTGCCAGGCTCTCACCCTGCTGAGGCTCAGGATGGGAAGTGGGTGCTGGGAGCAGCTCTGTCTCCATCCTCCTGCTCATGTTTCAGACCCACTTAAGGGTGTTGCTTATGTGGTCCCTCCACATGGCCTGAGGACTGTGCCATGCAGGGAGCCAGGGGCTGCCACGCTGCCCACACTGAGGTGCTGGCACCGGAGCCACAGAATCACAGAATCCTGGAATGGTTTGGCTAGGAGGGGAGCTTAAAGCTCATCTCCACCCCCTGCCGTGGGCTGGGACACCTTCCACTGGACCTTTAGGGTAGGTTGTCACACCAGGTTGCTCCAGGTGCCATCCAGCTGGCCTTGAACCCTTCCCACTGGGAAGCACGAGCCCGAGTCCTCGGCTGCCTCCCCATAGCGGGCGAGAACGCGGCAGCCGCTTTCCAATTTATTTTTATCTTGTTGATCACATGCTTTGTAATGTTAAATGTTCTGTGGAGGAGGAAATTTCTGCAACTGCAGAATGAATAGGAGTTTAGGGGGTTTCGGTTGAACTTGATAATCAATTTTTGCAAATCCCAGGCTCGTGCTGACAACCTGCAGCAGCCAAGGGATATTAATGAAAATGTTCCCATTCTAATTGTGGCTCCGTACGTGCGGAGCAGCCCTGGGCATGGTGGACTTCAGGGGCTCTGCCTGGTGGCACCAGCCAAGATGTGACCCCTCACACATCTTCATGCCTGGCTTTGGGGCATGACTGGATGTGACCAAGGCTGGGGGAAGCCAGGCCTGGCTGAGCAGGGTTTAAGTAGGCTGGAGCAGCAGCTGAGAGTCTCAGGAGGAGCAGGGAGGTGCTGCACGCATGGATCAGGTGTCCCTGTGTCCCCTGGCAGGACACACAGCTCAGCAACGTGGCTCCTGCAGCCACCCTGGCAAAGTTGTCTTCCCGTAAGCACATTGGATTTAATTTTATTTTAAGCCATTAAAAAACTGTCCTGTGATCTGATTTCATCTTCCAGCTCTGTTACAGCTGCCAAGATGACCAAAATGTGGTTTCAGAGTAGACTGGGATTTGCCTTTAATGCAGACATGTTTCCAGGGCTTGCATTTCATAGAATCATGGAATGGTTTGGGTTGGAAAGGACTTTAAGGCTCATCTCATCCCACCCCTGCCATGGGCAGGGTGCTCCAAGCCCTGTCCAACCTGGCCTTGGGCACTTGCAGGGATCATGGGGCAGCCACAGCTGCTCTGGGCAATGAGCAGAGGGCTTTGAAGAGGGGTGGCCGTGCTCTCAGATTGAGAGGTTCCCTGGAACAGTCGTCATTTCTTAAATGTAGGGGATCCCAGGAGCAGAGGGTGGGTGGAAATCTCCTGCTCTGGGTGGGCCCTGAGCAGCAGAGGTTGGCAGCTCTGTGCACCGTGCCCAGAGCAGGTTTCTGGAGCTGGCTGTGCCTCAGCCACGGGAGCTGCGAGCGGCAGGAACGGAACATCCCCACCCGCTGCTGCCCTCCCTCGTCTGCCAGAGACCTCTCCTCGGCTGCACTTCGGTGGGGGAAGGAGGAAACCTGGGCTGTGGTGCAGAGTCTGGTGGCCGGGTGTGACCCTCCTGTCTGTTGGCAGTGCCACCCAAGCTGCTGGACTTTGCACAGAGGCACCGCAGGCTCCATCCCACTGGCCCTGTGCCCGTGACCCACATCGAGTGTGACCGAGGGGCTGAGCAGAGCTGGGGGAGAGACTGCAGGGTTGTTACTTTTTATTGTGGTTCAGCTACTGAGGCACCTGGAGGGTGCCCAGAGAAGCTGTGGCTGCTCCTGGATCCCTGGAAGTGTCCAAGACTGGGTTGGATGGGGTTTTTGGAGCACTCTGGGATAGGGGAAGGTGTCCCTGCCCATGAGGGTGGGACTGGATGGGCTTTGGTCCCTTCCCACCCAGCCACTCCCTGGTTCTGTGACTGGTGTGGCTGTGGGTCTCTGACCCCACTGGAGATTGTGCAGCAAGATTTGACAAATCCCAGCTTTTGGGGTGGTTGCTCTTGGTCCCTCAGCAGGAGCTGCCTTTGCAGCTGGATGATTTAAGAGACCAAGTGTCAGGCTGGGATTTGGGATGACAAGCCAGACACTTCTGGGTTTTTTTCCTCCCTTCCCCTCCTGTTTGTTTGGGATTTTTTTAGAGGGTTGCAAAAGATCTGAGAGCAGTTGAGAGCAGCCACTTCAGGAGGAGAGGACCAGCCTGGTGCTCCCCACACCTGTTTGGCTGCAGCCTCCTTGCTTTGATGATGATGATGATGATGATGGGTGTGATGGCCACATTTCTAAGCTGTCAGCCTGTATCTTTCAGCTCTCCTTGTTGATGCTGTTCAGTGCATCCAGTCAAGTCCATGCTGTGATGGTGTCAGGCTGAGTAGGCTCCTCTGAGCACCCTGGCATGGGATGGAGGCTCCTAAAGCAGGGTGGGACGTGCAGCACTGGCTGTGGCCCCTTGAAGGATCCATTCCCTCTTTCCCGTGCTGCTCTTTGATGGTGGAGGAGAATAGGAGGCATTTCCTGGCTGCACCCTCAGCACTGTGAGCCTGAGTGGCTGCTCCAGGTGCCAGTGCTCCCACTGCAGGATCCATCACCCAGCACAGGGATCCATCACCCTCAGGGATCCATCCCCCACCATAAGGATCCATCACCCTCAGGGATCCGTCACCCACCACAAGGATCCAACACCCACAGGGATCCATCACCCTCAGGGATCCATCCCCCACAGCGATCCATCCCCCGCAGGGATCCATCCCCCACAGCGATCCATCCCCCGCAGGGATCCATCCCCCACAGCGATCCATCCCCCGCAGGGATCCATCCCCCACAGCGATCCATCCCCCGCAGGGATCCATCCCCCAGCACAGGGATCCATCACCCACAGGGATCCATCACCCACCACAAGCTTTTCAGAAACTGTCAGTGCCACGCTCCAGGAGGGACGTGGCTTTCTTTCAGCTGCAGTGCCATTCATGGCTCGTGTTCCTGTGTCCTTGTCCCACAGAGAAGCAGGGTCCGGAGCGGAAGAGGATTAAAAAGGAGCCCGCCACCAGGAAGCCTGGCCTGCTCTTCGGCATGGGCCTCTCGGGGATCCGCGCTGGGTACCCGCTCTCCGAGCGCCAGCAAGTCGCTCTCCTCATGCAGATGACAGCAGAAGAGTCTGCAAACAGCCCAGGTGAGCCTGGGGAGGGGGTCTGTTCTCAAGGGTGGGGGACAGGTGGGAGCTGCAGCCAGAGGAATTCCTGGTTCTCAGGGTCGCCAGAGGTTCAGGTGCAGCAGCAGGGCTGAGCTGCCACTCCTGCCGTGGTGCAGGGGGTTGGTTTCTACTCTGGGGGGTCTCACTACTCCCACAGGGCTCTGCAGGTGACTCCAGGTGAGGTGTCACTGGGATCTGCACATGGCTCTGGCTGCTCTTCCTTTTTCCAGTGTCCCTCGGGCCCAGTCCAGCCCACCACCCAGCCTGCCCTGGCTGCTCAACTGGAGCTTTGGTTCCATGGGAGCCTAGTCCACCTCAGCCCTGTGTTTCCCACTGGCCTCTCAGGCTATCTCAGTAAAAAAATGGCTGTGAATAAAGATAAAATATCATCCTCTGTAGGTTTTTAATGTTTCTTGTCATGGAAGGGGAATAAGATATGTAACCACCACAGCTGTAGCTTGAGGTGTGGAGCAGCTGGAATGTGTTTACCACGGATTTTGTGTTTTAGTAATTTTTATCTGTTGCAAACCCCCCCCCAGGTTTTTGGAGGCTGTGTGCTATCTGTGTGTTCACATCCACATCCTACACACAACACTGCAGCTTTTAGCCAAAAAACCACCAATCTGACTGCTTACGTTGCTGTTATTTGGGAAAATGAAAAAGGAAAAAGCTGCAGAGCATTCCAGTGTTCTCCCAGGAAATGCACAGTCTCCTCCCAAGGCCGTCAGGGCTCACATGTGCTTGGTAAAAGGCCGCTTCCCTCGGGAATTGAGGTTTGAGGGTGAGGAGCTGCATTGTCTGCTCCCAGATCACGGGATTGCCCACAGTGTTTGCCAGGACTGCAGCTCTCCAGTGGGTCTGGCAGCCCGTGATTCCCATCTCCGTGGGACACACAGGCTGCTCTGTTCACATCACTCCAGAGCCTGGGCTGCCTCTCTCTGCCTTGTGGTGAATATTTTGGGAAGAGCTGAGACGAAACGCGATGCACGAGCTCCCTCTAAGGGCTTGGGAATCCTTTGGAATGGCAGTTCCCTGACGCTGTTTCTCTCCTCCCTGCAGTTG
Organism: Chaetops frenatus; assembly: GCA_013400775.1. Lineage (NCBI taxonomy): Eukaryota > Metazoa > Chordata > Aves > Passeriformes > Picathartidae > Chaetops > Chaetops frenatus. Next base: position 23,628 of record VZTR01000024.1, on the reverse strand, counting down.
ACACAACACCAAAGCATCCCTCTCAGTCTACAGTTTGTCAGAAGGGAACTCCCAACTCTGCCTCCAAAACCAAAGATAAAGTAAATAAGAGAAACGAGCGAGGAGAGACTCGGCTGCATCGCGCTGCCATCCGCGGGGACGCCCGGCGCATCAAGGAGCTCATCATCGAGGGTGCAGATGTCAATGTGAAGGACTTTGCAGGTAACAGCCCAGCAATCCCAACTTTTTCCCACCTGGTTGCTTGTTCCACCTCCAAGAATGACTCCCACTGGAAAAAGCAGTTTGTTTCTAACACGAGGTTGCGCCTTGAAAAGAGGAGATTTGCCAGAAATGATGGTTTTGCTCTTTGAAGAGGAGAAAGTCTTTTTGCCCCTAAAACAAACAAACAAACAAACAAACCAACAACCAAAAGCCACATAAAAAATCCCCTAAACCATCAGTTCTCTTTGGGAGCAGAATTCCCAGGCTGTGCAGTCTTCTTGAGGTGGTGAAGCTGGGCTGAGCAGGATCCTGAGAATCCCTGAAGCTGTTGTGGCTCCACACACCAAAACTGACCAGGCCAGTCCAGACCATTTCCTTCTTCCCTTCCACAGGAGTGCCATGTTGGAAGTCTGGAGGGGGATTTGCTAAAGGAGATGGGCTGGCTTAGCTCTATTTTAACTTAAAATAGAAGGAATTATGTGCACAGAAATACTGCTGAGAGTGGGTTTGTGAAGTCATCGCTCTGGAGTTGGGGGGCCGATGCCTGTGAATTTTTGGGGGTTGTTTTTAAGGACTGAATGTGGGGGTGCTGCTGATGGGGAGGGGATGTGCAGGGCAAGGTCAGGCTCCCAGCAGGCTCCCAAATTGGAGGAGTTGTTGACCATCCTGACCCTCAGCTCAGGAGTAGCACCACCTCCTTTTCCTCCTCCTCCTCCTCCTCCTCCTCAGCAGTGCTGCCAAGCTCCTGCTTAGGGTGGTGGGATGGGATGGGATGGGATGGGAACAACCCCAAAGCCTGCAGGGAGAAGGCAACCATGGGAGGATGATGGTGAAGGGGGGATGAAGCTGCTGTTTGGTGGGGCTGGATCAGCCTTTCTTCAACACGTCCAAGAGCTTGACTTTGCTCTTTGCTGTTCTCTTTGCACGATTTTGGGGCTATAAATAGATATGGCTGTTCCTCCTCCCTTATGATTAATCCCAGTGGCAGACTGAAGTATCAGTTGTGATTAATTCTGGGCACAGGTGCCCCCTCCAAAGGCTCCAGGGGAAGGTAACAGAACGCGCTCCCACGGCGCTATCAGCAAAACACCGGAGCAGCCACGCTGCGGAGCTTCAAAACAGGCTCTGCTTAAAAATAGTCTGTTTGAACACGATAAAATATTTTCTGTGCTCTTCAGAGATTTGTTTGAGAGCTGGAGCTGCCGTTACTGTGGAGACCCTGCTGTTTGGTTTCCCCCCAAGCCCGGGCCGGTGTTCCTGTGTTTGGAGAGCGCACAGAAAATCTGTGTGGGGGCTGTCTCAGAGTCCTGCCTGCAGTTCTGAGCCCAGGCCTCAGGGTGTTCCTTACAGAGGGGTTGGAACCTAAAGCCAAATCTAAAGGAGCTTAAGAGAAGGATGGAGAGGGACATTTCACAGGAGCATGGAGTGGCAGAACAAGAGGGAATGGCCTTAAGCTGACATGCAGCAGGGATAGATGGGATACTGGGAAGAAATTCTTCCCTGTGAGGGTGGTGAGGCCCTGGTACAGGTTACCCAGAGAAGCTGTGGCTGCCCAGTCACTGGAAGCATTGAAGGCCAGATTGGATGGGGCTTGGAGCAGCCTGGGAAAGTGGAAGGTGTCCCTGCCTATGGCAGAGGGTGAAGTAAAACAAGCTTTAAGATCCCTTCCAACACAAACCATTTCATGATGATACAAAAGGGAAACGATTTAAGACCTGCCTTTCACATGACATCAGCAATTCTCCTTATTTCCCATATAAAACTTTCCATTTCCTGGGGCTGTGACTGGTCTGGCAGATGCTCTGTGGAGTGACCAGAGGGAAAAGTGGGATTGATTCTATGACTGCCTGGCAGGAGTAGCAGGGCAGAGCTGCAAGTTCCTTTCTGCTGTGCCGTGGGGGATCCGGGCAAGCACTGCCAACTCGGCCATGGGAGCAACACAGCCCTGGCCACGCTGCAGGCTGTGGGTCTGGAGGAGACTCACCCTGTGTCTCAGTGTCACTGTGAAGGTGGTGCCATGTCCTGAGTGTGTCCCTGTCCTTGCAGGCTGGACGGCTCTGCACGAGGCCTGCAACCGGGGCTACTACGACGTGGCCAAGCAGCTGCTGGCAGCGGGTGCCGAGGTCAACACCAAGGGGCTGGACGATGACACCCCCCTGCACGACGCTGCCAACAACGGCCACTTCAAGGTCAGGCTGCTGGAATTCACTGCTGTGCTTTAATTGACTCGTTTGGAAGCTTGGGCTTCAAGAAGCCCACTGGGGTAACACAGAGAGTTTGGGGTAACACAGATTTTTGTCTCATTTGCTGTGTAGTGGGTGGGAATTTGTGCTCAAGGTCAGGCTGGGCAGGGCTTGGAGCAGCCTGGGTTAGTGGAAGGTGTCCCTGCCCAGGGTGTGGAATGAGATGGGAGTCCCTTCCAGCCCAGACTATTCCCAACTATCCCCTGATTCTGTGAATTTCCCCGTCTCAGAGCTGTTGAGTGTTTTACTTGATGCTTCCCTGCACAGGGGATAGTTCATTCTTCTGGAATTTGGACAGGAGCATGGTTTTGTGCCTTGTTCTTCCCCGATTTCCTGCCCTGGTTGGTTCTTAGAATCACAGGATCATTGAGGTTGGAAAAGATCCCCACAATCGTCAAACCCAACCATTAACCTGATGCTGCCGATGCACCACTTAACCCTGTCCCTAAATGTTATTTGAACACTTTCAGGGATGGTGATTCCACTACTTCCCTGGGAGTGTAGCTGGGCCTTCTCTCTTATGTTAACACCGTGAGTCATGTCTTGAAGACACCGCCTTTTTAGCTATGTATGAAAATCATGCAAAAAAACCCCTGGGATCAAAACATCGCGAGCATCTTCAAGCCTCAATTTCTCTTTTCAGGTGGTGAAATTGTTGTTGCATTATGGAGGGAATCCTCATCAAAGCAACAGGAAGGGCGAGACACCTTTAAAAGTAGCGAATTCTCCCACCATGGTGAACTTGCTCCTGGGGAAGACCACGTACCCCTCCAGCGAGGAGAGCTCCACAGGTGAGATTGGCCTTTCTGTGGCTGTGGCAGTGACATTTGTTGCCTGTAGCTGTCTGTTAAGACTCAGACTTTAAGAGAGGACAGTGAAGTTAGACTCCTGTCAGATGCTGCCATGGTCAGGAGCCCACCCATAGCTGTAACCCGAATTCAGACAACATAACCACCAGCTTTAGCTCAGGGGGCTGTTTGCCCTGTAGGCCAGCACTGAGATCACTTCCCTGGTGCAATCAGGATGTAGGATTGGTAGCCAATTGCAGGTAAATGGATGTCTTACCTCTGGGAGGTGGGTAATTCCAGTGGAGAGGAGGAAGTTTGTGTGCCCACCCTCTGTTCCTGTCCCTTGGCTCTCCCAGCACTGGTGATTCAGGTTCTGCTCCCAGGATGTCCCTGATATTTTAATTAGTTTTAATTAGTGCAAATTAAAGTTTCTAGTCTTTTGGGGAGCCTTGACCTACACTGTGTGCAGTCATAACCCTGTCCCAAAGTTCTCGTGGTACTCCCAGGATGTTATTTTGAGGAACACCCCATGCAGGTTGGATCTGGAGGAGCTTCCTTCCAAAAAGATGCCCCAGCCTGGCATTCTGAGCTGTTGGCTGCCAACTTGCAAAGGCTGGGTGAGGCCAAAGGGCATCAGGGCTGTTTGCAGGGCTTGGTGTATGCAGGAGATCAATGATATTCCCTCCCCAGAACCTTTGGCAGTTCTTAACACTGTGCTCTTCTCTCTCTGCAGAGACCTCGGAAGAGGAGGACGCCCCTTCCTTCGCTCCCTCCAGCTCCGTTGATGGCAATAACACGGACTCAGAGTTTGAGAAGGGTTTGAAGCACAAGCCCAAGGCCCAGGAGCCCCCCAAAACCATCACCCCGGTGAAGGACGAGTATGAATTCGATGAGGACGATGAGCAGGACCGGGTCCCGCCGGTCGATGACAAACATTTGCTGAAAAAGGATTACAGGAAAGAGACTAAAGCAAACAGTTTCATTTCCATACCCAAAATGGAAGTGAAAACTTATACTAAAAATAACACAATTACACCAAAGAAAGCTGCCCACCGCATCCTGTCGGACAGCTCGGACGAGGAGGAGACCAGCGTGGCCGTGGGCACGGGGGAGAAGCTGCGCCTCTCCACCCACTCCATATTGCCCAGCAGCAAAATTCGGGAGCCCGCCAGCACCAAGGCACCCAAGGAGAAAAGCAAAGTAAAAAAGAAGCGGAAGAAGGAGACAAAAAGCAAAGAGGTTCGGTTTGGCAAAAAAAATGACAAGTTTTGTTCCTCTGAATCAGAGAGTGAAAACGTGGAGAGTGAGGAGGATGATAGAGACTCTCTACAGAGCTCTAGCTGTGTAAAGGACTCAAGGCTAGTGCTAAAGGAATCCTCCTTGTTTAACTCTCTGTCTGCCTCATCGACCTCTTCACATGGGAGTTTAGCCTCCCAGAAACATAATCCTAATCTTACAGAACAGCACTCCAAGCACTGGAGGACGGACAATTGGAAAACCATATCTTCTCCAGCTTGGTCAGATGTCAGTTCCCTATCGGACTCCACCAGGACGAGGCTGACCAGCGAGTCAGACTACTCGTCCGAGGACTCGAGCTTAGAGTCACTAAAGCCAGTCAGGAAGAAACCAGAGCACAAAAAGAAAAACACCCCCCACAACACTGTTTCTGAGAAAAAGAATTCATTCCATAGCAATGTGGATGGAGCAATTCCAAAGCTGGACAAGGAGGGGAAGGTTGTTAAAAAGCATAAAACAAAACACAAACATAAAAACAAGGAGAAGGGGCAGTGTCCCGTCAGCCAAGACATTAAAATAATCAAAACATTTTCTTTTGAGTTTGAGGACTCTAAACAAAAGCCTGAGAAAGGCTTGATAGTAGAGACAGAAAATCCAGTTGAAAACAAGTTGAAAGTGTTAAAGCACGATCGGGAACATGGTAAGAAGGAGGAAAAGCTCCCCAAAAGTAAAGCGGAGGAGAAGGAGTGGTTGTTTAAAGATGAGACTGGAAAATCCTCAAAAGAGGAGAAATCATTAAGAAAAATCAAAGATGGTAGTAAAGACCTGAGCAAATCCTTCAGAGAAGGATTGAGTAAATCAGAAAAAGAGAAACCTGTCAAGGAGAAATCTCCCAAGGAGGAGAAGCCGAGAATACACAAGGAGGAGAGAAAGAAGAAGTCAAAGGACAAGCAGTCCAAATCTGAGAAGAAGAATGAGCTGAAGGAGGAGAAGGTTTCTAAACTAGAAAAAGAAAAATCCTTCAAGGAAGAGAAGGAAAAATGCAAAAAAGAAAAACTTTACAGGGATGAGTCTGGGTTTGATGAGTTTAATAACAAAACTCAATTTGCCGAAAGCGAGGACACAAAGTTCAGCCTTTCGGACGATCAGCAGGAGAGGTGGTTTTCAGACTTGTCCTCTGATTCATCCTTCGATTTCAAGGGTGAAGACAGCTGGGATTCCCCAATAACAGATTTCAGGGAGATTAAAAATGACACAGTGGCAAAACTAATCATAGAACCCGTGAAAGAGGAAATTAAAGACAAGAAAAAGGAAAATAAAACAAAAGAGAAGAAGGAATACAACGAGAAGCGGAATGAAAAGGACACTTTCTTGAAGAAGAAGGAGAGGGATTACGTGGAGAAAAGCTCCGAGAAGAAAAAGGACCAAACAGACAGACACAAAGTTACTCCCAGTTATTTGCCTGAAAAGGATAAGAAAAGGAAGGATTCTGTGGAGACTGGCAAGGAGAGGAAAGAAAAAGACACAGGTGAAACCAACAAAGACAGAAAAGATTCCTCTGACGGCTCTAAAGAGCGAAAAGATCCCAAGACGAAGCAGGAGGAGCCCTATCGAGATGACTTCAAGGAGTACGGCTGTGAAACATTCTTCAAGGATAAGTCTGACCCTGAGTTCACTGGGAAGATCCTGGAGAGTTGGGAGAGGCACCATTCTGGGAAGGAAAAGGAGAAGAAAGATGCTCCTGATAAAGAAAAAAAAGAAAAGGTGAAGCCAGAAAAATACAAGGAAAAATCCAAAGAAGGTGATAAGGAGAAAAATGAAAAAGCTGCTCCGGAGAAAATCCTGAAGGACAAAGAACTAGAGAAGAGTTTCAAAGAGAAGAAAGAAACCAAGGAGAAGTACAAAGACCTTCACAGCAAAGACAAGGAGAGGAAGAGTTCTTTCGACCAGGTGAAGGAGAAGAAAGAGAAAAACTTCTGCACAGACAGAGAGGATTTCTCCGAGAAGAAGGATGAGAAGAAGGGCAAGGAGAAGAGCTGGTACAGCATCGCTGACATCTTCACGGACGAGAGCGAGGACGAGAGGGACGATTACAGCCTGAGTGGGTTCAAGGTCGGCGACTCGGCCGGCAGCGAGGGCCATCGCCTGGACAGCCTGCAGGACAAGGACGAGGGCGCGGCGGCCGAGAAGGAGCTGTACCCCGACAAGCACCGCAAGTACTCCTCCGACCGGCAGCACTCGGAGAAACAGAAGGATAAGGAGTCCAAGGAGAAGAAAAAGGACAAAGGAACATCAGAAGGGGGAAAGGAGAAGAAGGAGAAGAGTTCCTTTGAGAAACACAAAGAGAAGAAAGATAAAGACTCCAGTGAGAAGTACAAGGACAGGAAGGAAAGAATGTCTGTAGATTCCACTCAGGAGAAGAAAAACAAGCAAAAGCTCCCGGAAAAGGTTGAGAAGAAACACGCCAGTGAGGACAAGGTGAAAAGCAAACATAAGGAGAAGCCAGACAAGGAGCATTCCAAAGAGAAGAAGTCTTCAAAAGGAGGGGAGTCGGAGAAGAGCCTGCTGGAGAAACTGGAGGAGGAGGCTCTGAATGACTACAGGGACGATTCCAATGACAAAATCAGCGAGATCTCCTCTGACAGTTTCACGGACAGAGGGCAAGAGCCAGGACTCACCAGCCTCTTCGAGTCTTCTAACCTCTCTCTGACCGATGCTGCTGAAGAAAAGTTTAAGGACTCTCTCCCTTTACCCTGCCTGCAGGACAAACTCAAGGAGAAGGAGAGGCACCGACATTCCTCATCTTCCTCAAAGAAAAGTCATGAGAAGGAAAAAGCTAAGAAGGAGAAGACAGAGAAAAAGGAAAAATCAGAAGAATTCAAGGACTCCAGCAGCAGAAAGGATTCCACTCATTATGAAAAGGATTTCTCTGTGGATGGGGAGGCTTTTGGCTCTTCCTACAACATGAAGGCAGACGCTGATGAGGAACCGGAGAAGAGCATTGATTACTTATTTTCTGAAAAGAAGGATAAAAATGATTCTGAAAGAGAGCTGTCAAAGAAGGCAGAGAAGGAAAAGACTTACAGTTCCAGCACCATCAGCACAGCTAAAGAGAAAAAGAAGCGGGATAAACACAAGGAAAAATGGAAGGAGGAAAAGGAAAAGCATAGGGACAAACACACAGATGGTTTCTTTAAACATCACAAAGATGAGCCAAAGTCAACACTCAAAGATAAGGACGGGGCTCAAGTTACCACCTTTAAAGAAAAATCCAAGGAGGACAACCTCAAATTCAGTGAAACCAAACTGAAGGAGAAGCTCAAGGAGAATCAAGACAAAGATAAATCAGAGTCCATAAAAATAAGCAATGGGAATGACAAAATAACCCTTTCCAAAGACAGCGGCAAGAAGGATGCCAGGCCGAGGGAGAAACTTCTGGGAGATGGTGATTTGATGATGACCAGCTTTGAGAGGATGCTGAGCCAGAAGGACCTGGAGATCGAGGAACGCCACAAAAGGCACAAGGAGAGAATGAAGCAAATGGAGAAAATGCGGCACAGGTCCGGAGACCCCAAGTTAAAGGACAAACTTAAAAGCTCGGAGGACGTGCGCAAGAGGAGCCTGGATCTGCCAACCAAGAAGCCTCTAACGCTGGACACACAGCTCAAGGACAAGAAACTCAAGGAGTTGGGTCCCCTGACTCCTATTCTGTCACCGGAAAACAAGGCACAGCCTGCTGTGGGGACAGACTCCAAGGACTGGATCACGGGTCCGCAGCTGAAGGAGATCCTCCCGGCATCTCCCAGGCCAGATCAGAACCGGCCCACGGGCGTCCCCACCCCGGCATCCGTCGTGTCCTGCCCCAGCTACGAGGAGGTGATGCAGACACCCAGGACTCCGTCGTGCAGCAACGAGGACTACACGGACCTGATGTTCGAGTGTGCAGACTCCCAGCACTCGCTGCCCATCTCCACCATGTCCATGAACGCCTGCTCTCCTTCCTTCTTCGACAGATACACCAACGTTCCCAGCGGGCTCCCCGAGAACCCCAGTCAGACCCCAACACGCACCATACCCTCCTCCAACCTCTACCGTTCCATCTCAGTGGATATCAGGAGGGCGCCCGAAGAGGAGTTCACCGTCGGAGATAAGTTTTTCAGGCAGCAAAGTGTCCCAGCAACATCGAATTACGACTCGCCGGTGCAGCATTTAATGGAGGAGAAAGTTCCCCTTCCCTCTGTTCCTGCTGAGAAGTTCCAGTGTTTGTCTCCTGGGTATTACTCCCCAGATTATGGAGTTTCCTCACCCAAAGTGGAAGCTCTGCACTGCGCGCCCGGAGCCGTCAGCGGGGTCGCCCAGTCACCCGAAAGTGTCTTCTCTGGTTTACAAGCAAAATCCTCCCCTTCGCACAGGGATGAGTTGCTGGCTCCTTCAGTGGAAAGTGCTCTTCCCCCCGACCTTGGCATGCCCTTGGATACCACAGAGGAGCAGCAAGCCACTGCCTCCATCATGCCACCAGAATCCACCTACCTACCACCCATCGAAGAAAACCATTTTAGTTCGGGAATGGCAGAGCAAAACAACATAGACTGGGATAACCCTCCTTCCCGAAACCCAGACACCGCCATTCCTCCCAGCCTGATCGGCAACCCCACAGAACACTCTGTCACCTGGTCCATGGGCTCAGAGCTTCTGATGAAATCTCCCCAGAGGTTTTCCGAGTCCCCTAAACCTCCCCTCTGTTCCCTAGAGCCGATTCATCCCGCGCCAGTAGCCTTCATTCCCACAGAGACCTCCTACCCCGTTTCTCCCATCTCTTACCCTCTGTCAGTGTCTGAACCGAGGCTGGAGGAAGTCAAGGAGGACGCTGAGGAAGCAGTTCCAGGAGAAATTGCAAATGCTGAAGAGCAAGCTCCCTACATGTCCCCTACTAGGTTAGACACCTTCTTCAACAACTGCAAGCCTCTTCCAGAAGAAGCACCAGAGATCCCTCCAGAGCCCCCATGTGTGCCAGCAGAACCTCAGGCCGAAGTCGTCACCGCACCAGAGAACAACTACTTGGAGAACAACAACGCAGCACCTGCGAATGCAGAGGAGGCGGTGACGTGGCCCGACCCCTTCACCAACACCGAGGATGACTTGGACCTTGGCCCCTTCTCGCTCCCAGAGCTGCCACTGCAGCCTAAGGACGTTGCAGAGACAGAGATGACCGAGGCGGAAGCGGTGGAGGAAAGCCCAGCAGCAGCTCCAGAGCCGAGCGCTGGCATCATCAAAGCCAGCGGCGCGTCCGTGATAGCGTCCGGTGAGCCGGAGGAGCCTCCGGCCAGCCAGGCAGCGGCCACCCTGCCCACAGACACAGAGCCACCAGCAGAGGAGCAGAAACCAGAAGTGGCCGTGCAAGAAGCCACCTCGGAAACGCTGAGTGCAGCTGAGGAGAAGGCAGCGGAGGACTCGGAAGCGCAGGCTTTCCAGCAGGCCCCGTCCGAGCCTGCCCAGGCGGAGAGCAAAGAGGTGGAGGCCGTGCACGAGGAGCTGTCATCAGCTGGAGCGGTGGCAGAGGGCAGCTCCCAGCCCTGTCCCGTGCCCGTGGCCAGCTCCGAGGGCAGCGTTCCACAGGACGGTGCTGCAACCCGTGGCGGGAGCCAGGCCCCGCCGTCCCAGGCAGACGCGCCTCCCGGCAGCGCTCAAGCAGAAATTGTTGAACCAGTACAAAAACCAGTAGCAGAAGCTCCCAAGCCACCCAAAATAGAAGAGATTCCTCAGCGGATTACCAGGAACCGGGCTCAGATGCTCGCCAACCAAAACAAGCAGAACGCTGCCGCGTCCGAGAAGGAATTTCCTCCCGTGTCGGCGCCCGTCACGCGAGCCAAAGGCCGCATCACCGAGGAGGAAGATTCCCAGGCTCAGCACCCGCGGAAGCGCCGCTTCCAGCGCTCCAACCAGCAGCTGCAGCAGCAGATCAACACGTCCACCCAGCAGACGAGGGAGATGATCCAGCAGACCCTGGCAGCTATCGTCGATGCCATCAAACTGGATGACATCGAACCTTACCACAGCGACAGGTCCAACCCCTACTTCGAGTACCTCCAGATCAGGAAGAAGATTGAGGAGAAGCGGAAAATCCTGTGCTACATCACTCCCCAAGCTCCGCAGTGCTACGCTGAGTATGTCACCTACACAGGCTCCTACCTGTTGGATGGCAAACCCCTAAGCAAGCTCCATATTCCAGTGGTGAGTTAGCTTCTCTCTCTGGCCTCAGGAACTGTCTCCCCTCCTCGCTGTTACAGACACATCTGAGTTGTCCCCCATACCCTGTGACCACCTTGCAATGCCAGTGTGTCCCAACCTGCCTTTAGAATATGACACCACACCTGAGCCTGGGTAAGTGCCTGGCTGTGTGGTAGATGCAACCCCCAAGATGCTGCATTTTTACAGAGAAGACCTTGGGCTGTGCTGAGGGATCTGAGGTTTGGTCAGGCTTTAGAGCAAAGTTTTTAAGACTCCTCCAGATTTGAGGCTGGAAGGTAAAACTGCTCTTGCAGCAGTGTGGTAACAGGATAATGAATCTGGAACATGGGAAAAAGATGGCTGTTAACTCCTGCCATCATTTTCCCAAGCTCTGCGCTTTGACTTGGCAGTGGGATCAGCATTTCACTGCTGTGCTGCAGGAGCAGCCTCGCTGATACAAATGCAACAATAAACTTGGTGCTGCAGGGGATAAATCTGGGATCCAGGCTGGAGGAGAAGGGTCAGTGTGATCAGGCTCCATTCCTTCCTGCACACCTTGCCCTGCAGCACGAGGGCAGGTCAGGCTCTGGTTGTGCCAGCTGAGCTCTGCTCCCAGCACCGGGCACCTCTCGCCAAGTCCTCACCCTCTCTGAGTCTGAGCATGGCAGGACCTTGTCCTTGGCAGAGCTTCTCTGCGGTCTCCATAGGCACCCCGTGGGATGTCCCTGCTCCCTCTGTGGCCAGCACAGATTTTGGGGGGGCAGGCAGCCCCCGGGCTGTGCCCCACAGAGGTGCTGCCCTCACGCCCTGCCTGTGCCCGCAGATCGCGCCGCCGCCGTCGCTCGCGGAGCCGCTCAAGGAGCTCTTCAAGCAGCAGGAGGCCGTGCGGGGGAAGCTGCGGCTGCAGCACAGCATAGAGCGGGTAAGGGGACACCCTGGCTGGGGAGCAGGCCCCCAGTTTCCCCTGCTGGCGAGGCTGAGGCTGCCACACTCACTGCTCTGCTCTTCCTCAGGAGAAGCTCATCGTCTCCTGCGAGCAGGAGATCCTGAGGGTGCACTGCCGGGCGGCGAGGACCATTGCCAACCAGGCCGTGCCCTTCAGTGCCTGCACCATGCTGCTGGACTCCGAGGTGTACAACATGCCTCTGGAAAATCAGGTCAGTGCCTGGCTCAGCACTGAGGACCTGTCTCAGGGGCTGTGCAAGACCCTGAGGGAGATGGGCTTTTCTGGAGGGATGGAGGGAAGGATGGAGGCAGGAGTTAGTGATGCTCTCCTTGCTCAGGTCACCCACCACAGCACACAGGTGCAGGATGTCACCTCCCCCAGAGGGCAGGGTTAGATGGGATACTGGGATGGAATTGTTCCCTGTGAGGGTGGGGAGGCCCTGCCACAGGGTGCCCAGAGAAGCTGTGGCTGCTCCTGGATCCCTGGAAGCATCCAGGGCCAGGTTGGATGGGTTTTGGAGCAGCCTGGGAGTGGAAGATGTCTCATGGCAGGGGTGGAATAAAATGGGCTTTAGGGTCCCTTCCAATCCAGACTATTCCATGACTTTGAACATCATGTGCCTAATCTGCCTCAGTTCCCACACGTGTGCTGGGGAAGGGAATAGATGCAGGAATGTGGGACACAGGGAGTTGCAGGAATGTGGGACACAGGCTCAGCTTTACCAATGAGTCTTGGGACCCTCCATCCATCTTGCTCAGGATCATCTGCACACTGGAAAGGTTTCCTTTACCACACTCTGAAGTGTCTTTTCCTGTGGAAGGAAGGGAAGAGACGCAGAACACTGCTGCATTGCAGGAGGGATCCTGGGCAGGGAGAGGATCCTGGGATTTATTAGCGAGCTGCATATTGATCCAGGAGCTCTGATTTATCCGTCGGCATTTCCCAGCCAAGTGTCTGTGCTGCTGCGATCCTGGCGTGAGTTGAAGGAGTCAGAGAGGTGCAGGTGCTCTGATGGGCTGACATGGGTAGATTCCCTGCAAAGCAAGGAGAAATAGCAAGTGTGTGCACATGGGTACATCCCCATCTGAGGCTGAATCCCTGGAAAGGGCTGCAGGAGCAGCTGGCAGCAGAGTGCTCCATCCTCCCTCCCTGCAGGCACCACGGTTCTGAGGAGTGTGCAGGAGGGGCTTGAACATGGCCTGTGAGACCTGTAACTGCTTAAAGACCAAAACTGATCCCCTGTGTCCCTCCCTTTGCTGTCCTGTCCTTAGGGAGACGAAAACAAATCGGTCAGGGACCGTTTCAATGCACGACAGTTCATTTCCTGGCTGCAGGACGTGGATGACAAGTACGACCGGATGAAGGTGAGAGCTGTGGGAGCCCCGTGCTCCAGGCAGGGGCATTCCAGGGGGGTTCTCTGCCTGTGGCTGGAGCCCGGGAGCTGCCTTAGTGGTTTCCAGCACAGAGTGGGTGTCCAGAGATTGTCAGCGCAGTGTTGCGTGCAGTGGATGCTCTGGAGCGCTGACAAACCTTCCAAACTTTTGGGTTTGCCTCGGCTCCTGGCGGAGCTGGGCTCAGCAGACATTCCAGGTCCAGGTGTCCTGTGTGTGGCATCCCTTGCTGCGTTTAACACTGTGCCCACAGTGGCTGAGTGTCCCCTGCCTTTGCCTGCCACTCAGCCCTCACGTGCCCTTGTTGTTTCTCCACCCAGACATGCCTGCTCATGCGACAGCAGCACGAAGCAGCTGCCCTGAACGCGGTGCAGAGGATGGAGTGGCAGCTGAAGGTGCAGGAGCTGGACCCCGCGGGGCACAAATCCCTCTGCGTGAACGAGGTGCCCTCGTTCTATGTGCCAATGGTCGACGTGAACGATGACTTTGTGCTCTTGCCGGCATGACAGTTCCAGCCCAGGGGACATCACTGAACACTGGCAAGGACGGGAGCGCTCCGAGGTCGGGCGGTCGAGCTCACATTCACCCTTAACCGCTTGCTGATGAATCCCTGGTCAGAGGAGGAGGAAGCAGCTATCGGCAGAAAACAAAACAATAAGAAAAATAATTGCACTTTCTTCACGACGTGTCCCTCGCTTCCGGACTGGCGCGGCCGCGGGCCGGGCACAGCTCCTTCCCAGCGGCGCCCGCGGCGGGGAGGCTCCGGGCAGCGCGGGCAG